>JAMXBD010003134.1:0-137784 GCA_024138025.1 Combretum micranthum | reverse complement strand
TAAATTTTCTTTAATCTTTTATTAATAAAGCAATTACAAGTTGAGGTGTTTTATATAGGAATAGTTTACTATCAGTACATTTGCTAGTTTTTTTACTGATAAAAATGATTTTGCCTTATTTTAATTTAAGAATAATTTGTGATTTATTGATTATCCACTTCTAAAATAGGTTAATATTTAGTCCTAAGATAATGAAATTTGGGATAGAAAAAGCACGCAAAAAAATAATAATAAACAATCAAATTAGGTTTGTGACTCACTCTCAAATTTACATAGCTTAAATATTATATTTTAATTTTTAAAGAAAAATACAAATGTTCATTGGTCTTCCTTTTTTCACTTTTGCAAATGCCTCCACACAAGTAATGTGAGATACTAAAATGAAGAATTTTTAAATAAAACCATATTCGTTTTATTTTTTAAAGGTTGTGTCTAGCTATTTTACCTAATTGACTTGAAATAATTGTTAACGTTAATTTCGGCTTTACATTTTAAAATTAAATTGTATAAAGTAATTTTTTTTCATTATTTACTATTTATTTTTCCCCTCTATTTAAAAAAAAAGTATGAAATGTGAAAATTTTATCAATTAGGTAATACTAATTTTTAAGGTTGAATGAAGAAAGAAAACATAATAAAACATTAATAAATAAGGTGGAAAAAACTACCATAATTATAGTTAAGATTGATTGTAAAATAGACTAATAAGAAAGAGAGTGTTGAGAGTAAGTGTTGCTAGCATTTCTCATCCACTTTATCACTTAATTACTTATTATTAGTCTATATAAGACATAACTAAGAGTGTGCAAATTAAAGTACTCAAACAAATTAAAATTTACCCCACATATTAGGATGGTATATTTGTATTATATCAAGTCTACATTCTAGTATATAATTATGGTTTAGTGTGATTATAATTTTATAATGTATGAAATATCTTTCCCACTATAAGCGCTTTACATATTTATTTTGTAAATAATTAATTTTTAAATATTATTGTTTATATTTGTATTAGTATAAGAAATATGTAATTAAAGTTTTTGATAGAAGTATTTTTTTTTAAGTATAAAAAACGATTTTGATTGCTAACCAAATAATATGATTAGATCTGAATTTAAAGGAAAACCGAACAGTTTGAAGGGCAACTAGATCGAACGGTAGCGTACACACCCTACATAATATATTGGAGAAGAATGACATAACACCATGAAGGATTCAAAGTCAAGAAAGAACTAAGTTTCTTTAATTAATCTCATCCTTGATTTTGGAAGATGGGGAACTTTTAGTAAATGGCATAGAGCTTTAAGGAAGTGTAATTTTGTCATTGAACATGAGATGATGTATATTAATTGATGACTATAGTGGGGAATATGTGTTATGAATAAGAAGTTAAAATTGAAGAACACAAGATTGAAAACTATCGTCTATCAAGAAGAAGGTCCCTCGTTAAAAAAAAAAGGGTCCAAACTCTTTAAAGAGAGATTTTGGAGTATCCTACGATAAGAGGCTCCTTCCTTGTCTGAATTTATCAAAATGATTGATCCTTTCATCAAAAGTTTTATTGATGGCTATCATTAGTCAATGGTCCCTCAAACTGAATCCAACCGTATGTCCAGATTGGCTAACCTTCCTAACCTAAAGATTGATAAGCCCGGTAAAGCTATCGAGCCCATACGAGCTCAATGACTGCTTCCCGCAACTTAAAAAGGGAAATTATGTAATTAGGTCCCTTAACTATTACAAAGGAAGCAACCTATTACCTTCCTAAAGGAACATGCTCTCAAAAGATCCCTAAATAATGGGATTGCACTTATCTAAAGTAGGCTAGTGCATCTTCCTTAATAAACAAAGGAAGTTTTTTTTATCTTAAGAAGATTCACTTTCCTTATAAAGAATGGAACTACAATATGCAAGGGAGGTTAACCTATCTAGGTACCATGCGAACTCTTTCTACTCTTACTTCATCTTACTATTATGCACCATCGTCTATTACTAATTTAAGCATTAGAGTGACCACTTTGTATACCATCGGTGCCCACTAACCAATTTTTGTCTTGCAAGCCCAATGATCGCTAGCCTCATAGACCCACTTAGCTTAGAGTGGAATGGACCATCCTTCTGAGGAATTCAAAGTGTGCCGGCCAAATCCGCTTGTAACATGTCTAAAGCATTTTTTGCTAAGATTAAGGATCATTTTTTTGCAATAAAAGCTCTGAACCTTTTGTAATAAGTCTAGACTCTTTACTTCAAAGCTTTTTTTTTCACTTCTGTGATTGAAATATTCACAATTATCTAAACTTAATTAAATTACATGTGTGTGTGTAATTTGCATGGTTAGAGTATGAATGTGTTGTGTATCTTAAAGTTGTTTATTATTGTGGCTTGGCATTAGAGTAAATTTGATGTTTGTATTGAGTTTATTTTTATAATTTAAGAAGCATCTTTACTACAAAATTCTTTTAAAAAAATCAACCCAAGCCTTAAATCCTTTTAAGTTAAGCCCAAGCTCAAGCTCAAGTCTAAAAGCAAATATCCTTCTTTAGCCACAAAAGTCAAAACAGATTGTAAGATAATTACAAAGCAAAATTTTTACAAAAACCACCATCTAAAGTAGACCTCAAAAATCGACCAATTCCACTATCTCTTTCAAGCTCAAATCCTTTACCTTCTTGATCAAAATTTTCTTGCGAAACTTATCAAAAATCCCTTCTAGTTTCATCCTTAAGCTAAGATCAAATAAGGTAAAGTTTGTATCCTTTTATGTTAATTTTCTTACTTGTTCTTATCATGAATTCAAATTTCTATCAAATTGGTTTCCTAATGAGTTGAATGTAGTATTAGTGAATTGAGTTGGTTTATAAATCTAGGTATATTCTTAGAGTTGTGATAGATGAATTGTGGAAGTAATTGTAGTAGTTTTGCAAGATAGGAGAATTGGTGTAGTTGTGGGATGTTGTAATGTTGAAGTGAAAGTTGTTTTGAATGAAGTAAAAGTAGAGCTCATGTGTGTCATGACGTTAAGTGTATGTGTTATTTGTGTGTAAATTATTGGATATGAAAAATTTGATGTTTAAGTATCAAATTATATGCCTATTTTTTGAAATGAAACACGAAGGAAATACAGGGTATTATGTCTAATCGTGTATCTTACTGAATTTGAAAATCAAGCTACTCGAGAGGGAACACAAGGGCAACACAGCCATCCTAATTCTACTGTGCTTCTCACTATGTATTGCGTGGAGGAGAATTATGTGATAGCATGGTTGAAACATGCCACATGTACCATGCCGTGCTTCTTTATGATTTTTCATGGAATTGTATTTTAATGAAACATGACTAGAATATGGTTTTCCTATCACACCATGCTTCTCACTATTGTTTAACTTAGAAAAACACAAGGGACACGTGATGTGTTGTTTTTGTTGTCTTTCTCTTATGAAGAAACACGGAGTGAAACACAACCATGTATATGCCATGTTTTTCATTAAAAAAAAAATAATTTCAAATTTTAAAATAAGGAATGGTTATATAAATATGTGTATAAATGATAAGTTATAATTTAATGTGAGTTTTTATTTAAGTTTTATATTTGATGAGGGACTTAGTATATAATTAATTTTGATATTATATGTTATATGAATTAAATTTCTTTATCTTACAGATTCCCTACCCAATTGTATTTATGCATTGATTTTTTACGAGATACTATAGGTACGCAATAACTTGATTATTGTTGATAGATAGACATATCTACAATCGACTATAAACAAAAATGGCCTAAAGTGTTTGAATTATTTATGTGTACCGTTGAATCTGTCCGAAGAGCTGTAACTCTATTGATGATTTTGACATGATAATTAAGCACTTAGGCCACCCTTTGTCATGATGCAATGACACGTTATAAGTGGCTTAGTGGATAGTTGATAAGGGTAACAGTATCAGTATAACTTTACTTATTCTTAAAGGGAAGTAACATAATTTACTTCACATTTGTGGACCGATTGAACTAAATGATATATGGATTAAGTTAGGTAAAGATGACAAACGACTGTAAACTCTAGATGACTATTATCTTTATAGATGTTCCTATAGGAGATATAGGTATTCAGTCTGCTTATATCAATCTCCTGAGTAATTGTTGTTACATAGACCCCTATTTCCCTAAAGGATTGTTTTCGAAGTTTGAATACTCCAATGTTGAATTGTCACACTTCATTATAGATAAATAGCTTAATGATTGTTGCATTGCATTAGACTAAGAGTGCCTACCGCTTTGCATTGACTTGTTTTTGTACTAAGCCTTTACCCACGTTTCTTTGCATTTGTTCATGATGATGAATTTATAATGATTTGGATATGAGATAGACTGGCAAGAGCTTATGGATGATTATGACAATTAGGGACCTATGCAAGAAAAGTTGTTTTGCAAAGGATTTTCTCAAGACATTTTGAAGTTAAATGTAATTTTTGTTAAAATCTTAGTGGTTAAGCCTTTGGTTTGTAATATGAGATTTAAATTTTTTCTTTATGTCTTTGAAACAATCAAGTTTTGTAATATTTTGAAGTACCAATATGATGGTGCTAATGATGTGTATATATATGAAATGATGATCTACTCATGAATGAGTAGCTTTTGTAAAAATTTTATAAAGATATAACAGGTTAAACAAACAGTCGACATAAACACTTTCTTACAATAGCCTTACGTGCAATGCTTAAGTATTATACGTGACTAGGGACTAAACGTACCTAATCGTAGGTTGTGGTAAGATTGATAACAATAATATATTTAGAACCCTCTTAGTTAGACAAGTTAAGGGTATTTTTGTTAGAACTTATTAAAATGTGAGTTAGTACAATATACAAACATTATACTGATGGAAAACATAATAAATGACTTTCCATAGATATAGGACACTGGCATTCTTTAGATAATTACATGACACAGAAGTTTTAGTACTGGTAATGTAAAAGTACTCAAATATTCCTTCATGAGAGTGCATTTAGAAAACTGATTTACCAATTCATT
This sequence comes from Combretum micranthum, assembly GCA_024138025.1. Classification (NCBI taxonomy): domain Eukaryota; kingdom Viridiplantae; phylum Streptophyta; class Magnoliopsida; order Myrtales; family Combretaceae; genus Combretum; species Combretum micranthum. The sequence goes on along the minus strand of JAMXBD010003134.1, from coordinate 132,755 downwards.
TACTACTTGATATTACTATCATGATGGATTTGGGAAAGATTAGCTTATAGAAGAAAATGCTTTCCTCCTTATCAACAAAATTGTGAACGATTTAAAATGTTTCATTTTTAAAGGCGCTAAGATAGTCTTAGGGTGTAATGGTTGCAACTAACAATTAGGCATCATCAATAAGGTTATTGAATGAAAGGGCATGCAACTTACAAATTGAATCTAACCCTAACAACCTAAGTACATCCTTATGTCTTGTATAAGTTTCTAAGGATAATTAGGCACAATGAAATTATACTGTTTTTTAAAGAAACTTTAAGACAATCATCACCTAGAGGTGATTGAGTGATCGTTGCCAGAGATTAACGTTGACGCTAAATCTAGGGATCTTGAAGTGGAGTCATACACAATGCGTTTAAGCATTAGACTAGTGTAGGTCAACCATTCCATCAATAGCATCTACATGTTTCATTGATTTTATCATCCTAAGAGAGATTAAATATTTTGTTGTTGAACTAATCCAGATAAAAAAAAAAAAAATTCTTCAAAATAAATACTCTAATGTTGCATTTGATTTACAGAATAAAATTGGTATTCTGCCTTTATTACTACGGATTAGCTATTATCTCGAATTATTTGTTAAAAATTCTACTATTAGGAATGTCTATTCTATGTAATGTGAAATAGATTAAGAATTATATTCCTTCCCTTTGCAAGAAGAATTGCTATTCCCTATAAAAAAAAACATAATTTTTTCCCCTCAAAAATTGCCCTTATCATAAAATAATGGAATACTATCTTTAAAACTGATGAAGAAGAAATGACAAACAGGTATTTGAGAAAGTGGGTAAATATTGGTCAGTGGAAATCCCACAATTGTAGGCCCTTATCTTGAAGAAAATGGGCCAATTCGAAGAAATCATCACCTATGGTAGTAAACTAGGCCGATTTTTGGCCAAATTCCTTTGTTTATGGCCTCAAACGGTCATTTTCAATATTTTTTATAGGTTTTATTTTTCTTATAACTTTTTATAGGAGTATCGGTTTTTGATGCCATCCATGGCATTTTACTTGTCTTATATGTAGTTCGTTTTAGGACCTTTTTAATTTTTGGCAGCTTTTAAGCTAGCCTATAAATTATATGCCGTAGGGTAAATGAATGGTCACTTATTATTTTTTTTTCCTAGAAAAATATCAAAGCCATAATTGCTCTTTTTCTTGAAATTTTGGATTCTCGCATAAGTTTCAAATTTTGATGCCAACAACCTATGAATTCTTAGAATCAATAGCCGTTGAAGATCACAAGCTAGGTATTCATGCGCAAATCAATGTTTTGCAATAAACCTTAAATTGCTTTGTTGCATTAGTTTGGTATTAGAGCTACGTTGGCTCTTGGTAACAATGGCACCTCATAGGCAAGTTAATCAACATCATGCTACAATGGATGAGATCTACAATCATGATGATCTAGATCAAAGGATTGGGTAGATAATTGATGAGCGACTGGATGCGACATTGGAACATAGGTTGGAGGGGGCTGTGGATCGATTAACAAAAATAATGGGTGCGTTGATGAGGAACCAAAGGAATGAAAACCCTATATGAGGACGAAACCCTAATCCGATCCAGATGTGGATGAGGTAGAGGATAACTTCTCTTCTGTTGAGGAAGATGAGCAGCACGAAGAGGTTCCATGCAAGCATGGTAGACCTCGAGTTGAGGAAGACCTGAGACGTTGGGAATTGGGGATGAAGAGAGATCCTAAAGCTTCATGGGAGTCTTTAACTAGAGGAGTTCTTAGATTGATTAGCTAAAATAGAAGATTTTAGAGTTTAAGGGGGTTCTAGAGGATAAATGGGTGCAATTGGTAGTGACCTAACTCCATGGTTGAGCCACAACATGGTGGCAGCAAACAAAATTTACTCGGTGTAGATTAGGGAAATCTAAAATTACATTGTGGGAAAATATGAAGAAGCACCTGCGAGTAGTGTTTTTACCCTAAAATTTCCAGCGCATCATGTATCAAAGGCTGTAGAATCTCAAGGGAAATAGGTCAATTGATCAGTGAGTACACTTCTAAATTTATCAATTAGTAGCTAGAAATGAGATTCAGGAGATAGAGGATCAATTCATTACGAAATATGTTTGAGGGTTTAAGTTACAAATTATGGATATTGTTAATTTATTTATCTTATGAGTGTATCTGTTGTGCACTAAAGGGGGCTGATTGTAAAGAAGCAGCAAAGGTAGTCGGGAAGTAGTACGGCTAGTAGTGGTATATTCAGTAGTGGGGGCGGTAGTAGTAGTGGTGAGGTGAACCGTGCTGGAAGTGGAGGCCTAGATAACAACAACTATAGTCGTGTTAATAAACCTAATGTAGCAGTACTAGTACTAGTGGGATCAAATGCTTCAAGTGTAGTGAGAGTGCTCATTGACAGTTATAGTGCAGAAAAACAAAAAAAAAAGGCACTTTATTCTTATGATAACCCTTTTTTTATGATAACGAAGAGGATAATGAGGCTGTCTTTGAGGTCGTTGGTAATGGAGGCCTAGGTTTTCATACAAAATTTGATGAAGAAGATTTTGACTGGCGATGGAAAGAAGACTTTAGTAGTAAGGAGGTCATGTATGACTCCTAAAGCTATTGAGGAAGATTGGTTGAGAACAAACATCTTTTTAGTCTCCTTACACAATTCAGGGCAAGGTATGTAGATCCATAGCAGATTCGAGTGACTGTGAGAACATCATATCAACAAAGGCAGTATAGAAGTTAGCATTAAACCTGAGCCACACCCAAAGCCATATAAGTTGGCATGGATAAAGAAGGGAAATGAGGTAACTATTTTGAAATGGGTACTAGTTTCATTTTTCCATAGGCTCTATATATAAAGATTTTGTATGGTGTGACATAGTTGCAATGGATACTTGCCACTTACTGTTAAGGAGTCCATGGTAGTATAATCGGAGTGTGACGAATGATGGTAGAGCTGATAATAATAAATTTATGTATAAGGAAGTAAAATTGTGTTGATTCCTAATAAAGAACCTACTGAGTCAAAAACTATAAAGTTAAGTGGTAGTAGTAGTATGCTGTCTTTAGCTAAGTTTGAAGAAGAGCTGCAGGACTCAAAAGCTATTTTTGACATGGTAGGAAAGGAGATAGCCAAAGAGAGTACTGATAGGAAATGGAGAGATAAGGAACTTATTGTAGGAGATTTAGTAAAGGTTGTTACTATAAAGGACCAATTTCCTATAGGGGATACACTAAACTTTCCACTAGGAAGATTCGACCAGTTGAGGTAATTGAGAAGATCAACCCTACTGTATACAAATTGAAATTACCCAGCCACTTTCAAACTGATGGTATATTTGATGTGAAACATCTAATTCGTTACACTGGAGATAGTTCAGAAGATGAGAATTCGAGGGCGAATTCTGTTCACCCTAAGGAAGATGATGAAGTGGAAGAAGTGGCAAACAATCTGAGAAAGCAGGTTAAAGACTAGCCAGTAGCAATCCCATAATTGTAGGTCATTATCTCTAAGGAAATAAGTTAACTTTAAGAAGTCACTGCCTTAAGTAGTGAAATAGGTTGGTTTTTAGCCAAATTTCTTCGTTTATGGCCTCAAACAATCATTTTTAATATTTTTGACAAGTTTATTTTTCTAATAAATTTTTATAAGAGTATTGGTTTTATACACCATTTATGACAATTTACTTGTCTTTATATGTACTTCGTTTTAGGACCTTTTTAATTTTTGACAGTTTTATTTCTATTTTTGGCAATTTTTAAGCTAGCCTATAAATTATATACCACGGCAAACAAACGATCACTAATTTTTTTTTTACTGAAAAATATTTAGAGCTATCGTTTCTTTTTTCCCAAAATTTTGAATTGTTGCATAAGTTTTGAATTTTGATACTAATAACCTAGGAATTCTCATAATCAATAGGTGTTGAAGATCACAAGCTAGGTATTCGTGCACGAATCAAGATCCTGTGATAAACCCTAAATTGCTTTACTAAAAAATATTTCCCTTTGCATCTAATTGTTGGTCCTGAAAGAATAACCAAGAGGGGGGTGGATTGGTTATTTGATAAAATTTCACTTTTCTAAAACCTCAACCAAATTCACACTACTTAGTTAATCAAATTATAATGGCTTTTAAACTCACTTGAAAAAAACAAACTTAACCACCAATAACTTTAATCAAAATTTGGATAAAACAAGTTTACTTAAGTGGAGCAAATGTTTAAAATTGAGCTTTCCAATTACTCTCTGATTAGAAAATAAACTTCCAGTTACTCTCTGATTTAGTCTCTGAGTATAAGGTGAAGTAAAAGCAAACAACTAAATAAGAATGAAGTTAAAGAGATAAGGTAGAGAAGAGTGCAAAGTTGATTTATAGAGGTTCCGTATCGAGCATCGGTCCTCTCTTCCAGCTCCAAGCCGGGGACCCGATATTCTACACTGGTATGTTCCACTATCCAATCGAGAAATGAAGTAAAAGCTTATTCAACTACAATGAACTTCAATCACTCTGCTTAGCCTATCCAGCTTCACTCAAGCTATTTACTGATCTATAGAGAAAGAAATCACTCTCATTCCTTTTACAATCTCTCACAAGAAAACTAAAGCAATGAGGAATAAATAAATAAGGATTTCCTCTTGGTTTTAGTACAACAATGACAATAGAGTAACATTGACTAGCACAAAAGTCAGTTGTAGAGTTCGTATAAAGGTGGAGCTTATTATTATTGTTATATCGAAGTTCCCTCTTTTTCTTCTATTTAACCTTCTGCTAAAAGTATCTTCAATGGTTAGATAGGATAAGCTTCACTCCTGATATTTTTCCTTTGAAACGCCTGCTTCATTTGGATAAGATAAGAAATTGAACGCTGAAGATGATCTTGTTCCGATTTTTGTGCCCTGCTCGAGATATTAACCTTGCTATGGATGGGCTTTGAAAATTTGAACTTTATCAATTCAAATCATCTCTAAAATTAATGTATCAAAATCCCTTGAAGATATGACAAAATCTCACTGTTTATTATCTTCTTCAAATTTGAAAATTTCCAGCTTATAAAGATAAACTTGATTGTTGATGAAGATCCCATAAATTTCATCTAATTAAGGATAAACATCTTCTGATATTGCTCAACTTGAAAAATATATTTGTACCCCATGTCTTTGTAGCCCATAAATCTCGTGATTTTGAAATCCTCTAGCTGTCTTTAGCTCTCGTGATTTTGAGTTCTTCTTGCTGTCCTTAAAATTCATGATTTTGGATTCATTGTTTTGTTAAAACACAGCCTAAAAGACAAAGATCTTCATTATGACAGTCTTGAACCGATTTCCAGCTTGTAAAACGAAATTGATCTTGAATGTCTTAAAAGGTTGAACTTGAACATGCCGTCAAAAGTTAAAAACTTAAGAGTAATCCTTAATCCAATAAAAACTTGAATCCCCATGAATATTTAAACCAACTATGTGGAACATAATTGAATGTATTACTCAAATATATTCAACTTTGAAGCTAGGTCTTCAAATCCATAAAGAATTATAGAAAATCCAATTTCTTCATATATGTTCATGAAACTTGCATAGGAAGTTTTATTCTCTGATTTACCTTCTGACAATTATAAGTGTCTTGTAAACCAGCGATTTATCTTATGAGTTACCTTTTGACTATTCATTTCTTCTTGAAAAACTTTTCGATCACTTGCTGAAATACTTTCTGAGTTGAATCTCTTTTGAAAAATATTTTCATAAACCAACTTTAGCCATCCTTAAATTTAAGTACAACACACTTAATAAATTTGTTAGTGATCACTTAATTCTTTTTGTTATCATCAAAACCAATATGGAGAGAAACCAACACTAATGATTGAAATTATAAGAAAAGAGATAATGGCATGGTGATATCAAATAGCATCTCAAAATCTTGGCAATCTTGACCCTTAACTTACATCATCTTTAGGAAAATTTAAGGAATGTAACTTTAGCGAATCCAAATCTGACCCAAATCTTATTATGGATAATTAGACAAAAGTTAAGAAAGTGGTAAGAAGTCTACAATTTCCTTGAATTTCAAAGAGCTATAGAGCAAAGAAGGAGGAAAAGGAAGAGAAAATACACTACACTCTCAATTATAAAGGATACCGAATAGCTATTTCATCCTCCCTTTTCGAAATTCCATATGAAGTTGCTATTTTAATCCTTCTCCTTCCAAAATTTCATATGAAGTTGCTAGTATAATATTTAATTTTATGTTAAATACCATGCGAATTACTGAATAGTAATCCATATCTTCATCCTCATGTGTTGTCAATAGTTTATTAATCATATTCTTATAAATATCCTTAGCTTGAAACATTAGACTGAACACATTGTTTGTTACTTAAGATTACAATTTACTACTTTATTACATTTTGATTGAATTGCCATTTTATTCTTCCCTTAATTCACTGGGTGGAGTAAATGCAACCATTTTCTTTTCTTTTTTTTTTTTTTTCCGATAGTAAAAATCTAACGTGTGTCTTCTAAATAATATTAACAAGCATTGGGTGTAAAATGATAGACGATAGGAAAAATGGGCATATAAAGTGAAGTTTACTTAGAGAATATATTTAGATATTAGTTACCTCATGTTATTCCATATAAGTTTCCACAACAGTCTTAAAAGAAAAAAAAGGAGGATTGTTGATAGAAAACTTCGGAATATTAAAAAAAAATTATTTTTATCTGTGTTTAATTTCCTTTGGAGTTATTTTTCATGCTAATTAAGTACTATTATTATGTATTTCCGGTTTTCTTCATGCGAAGTTAGAGATAGAATTATATCATTTCTACGGTGATGAATAATATACACACACGTTTACACCTTTTTCCTTCTCTTTGTAATTTTAACATGGAATATGGACAGGAAACATCTAAGATCCATCGACCATGTCAACTACGCTGATCGTTTGTCGCTTGTCTTTTCCCTTTTTTTCTTCCTCAAAACTTTTCAATAACTTTTTCCGTTTGTCATTGTGTGGTTTTTTGATTCTTCGAAAACTACTCTTTGATTACTTTGACTTAGCTAGCTATAATAATTATTTGGGTTTATATTCATCTATTAATATTACAATTCCACCAACCTCAACTCCACATTTATAAATCTACTTAATATAAAGATTATGTTAATTAGGCTTATATTAGATTCTCAATAATTTTTAGAATAAGCGTTTTTTTCATGCATATGTTATTTCCTTTTATTTTTTTTTAATCTTTTTTATAGGATTTGCCACACTTAATAACAAGGTTTGATTTCTTCTTCCGGAGAAAAGATAGAATATCTATTGGCTATGGAAGATATTTTAATAATTAAGGGTAAATGTTATAAGATGTACCTAAATTTGATAAAATATACAATTAGGCATCTAATATTTAAAATTAATTAATTTATGACTTAAATTTTAAAATTGATCAATTGAGTACTTAAATTTTTTTGTATATCATAACAATACATTTATTATATGAGTAAAAAAAAGCATTGTAAGATGATAGTATTAGTAACAGAAGTACAATTGGTATATACGAAAAACTTATTAAGATATTAAATTGATTAATTTTAAATTTATTTTATATATATATATATATTGTTAAATTCAGGTATCATTTATGATACTAACCCTACTTAAAGAGATATGTCCAACTTACGTTTTCTTTCCCCAGTTTTTCACTAGTAATCCTTTTATATCAATTAGTCTCACTAATAAAATTATTTTTTTTATCGAGTAAAATTGGTCTTTATATGCATTAACAAAAAGGAAAAACTGAAAAAAAAAATTATTTAATATGTCTATTGATATTTTTACATTTGTCTTCTACGTAACGTCTTAATCATTGTACAAATTATGTTGGGACAACGGCCAAAATATATATATATATATATACACACACACATATATATGTTGGGACGATGAGACCACTTCGAATGGCGACACAACAATATCAAAAGTAAATATATACATCAGCTGATAAAGTGGCTAAGACCACTCTAATCTAAAACATCGAGTTAAATCGTGTTTAAATAATCATTGTTCTCGATTATAATTTTCATTTTCCTCCTTTATAGGTTAAGACTACAAATTAAAGGATAATATGAAAATCACTACATGTATTTTATGTATATTCTAATTTTACACATGAAAATTTTTCATTATTAAGTATAATACCCAATTGAATTTTCTTTCTCAAATTTTATATTTGAAGTATGATGAAGTCATAAAATTTTTTATAAATTAAATTTTACTTGTCAAATTTACTACCCTAAAAAAAATTACTGAGAGCACTCGTCAAATTTACTACCTTAAAAAAAATTACTGAGAGCACTCATTAATTAAAGGATGCAAGGGTAAAGTAGTAATTTAACAAACAAAAATTTGATTGAATTTAATATTTAAACAAATTCAAATTCCTGTGTAAAATCCATAAAATCCATAAACTTCTTGTCTGGAAACAGATTTTCTCTGTGCTCTCCTGTCAACAAGGATATCATATATGGGTTCGCATAAGGAAAATTTTTCTTTTGTTTGTCTGATTAATCAAGGCGATGAAACCCTTGATTTATTTAAAATTGCATTTATATGATTGAAATAAAGGATATAAATTTCTACAACCTAAGTAAACCAACTTTTGGAATTTGTAAATGTGCATATAATAGTACTTAAAAAAACAAACTTCAAAATATATTATGAAGATGGAGAAATTTGGCATTAAGTATGTTTACAATATATTTTGAAATGCAAATAATCAGACATAAATGTAAATGATTATTAAAAAAAAAACCTAAAATACAAATTCTAATATATCAATATATTTTACTTTGCAATCCACCGAATCATTTATTTTTAGTAGAATTGAGATTGATTGATTTTTTGAGATTTATAACTTGCAAATTTTCAACAAAATTATTTTGTTGCACTTAAACAGATATCCTATAAAAAAAAAAAAAGGGACTTGCACATAGTGATCCCAGAAGCTCAATCTCCAGAGGCTATACTTCATAAAAATATATCATTTTTTTTTTTTGTAGAATCAAGATCATAGACTTTTTGAGTCCTATAAATAGTAAATTTCTATCAAAATCACTTCATTGCACTTGTAAAAATATTCTACGAAGAAAAAAAAAGAAAAGATTCGCACAGGGTGCCCATAGAGGCTCAAAATCGATGACCTAAATAGTCTACTGAAATTAGTCATCTATAACAAAATTAGCCTTGGTTAACTTTGTAAGGCCTAGAAATTGCAAATTTTCACAAAAATCATTTTGTTGCACCTGTATGGATGTCATGTGAAGAAGAAAAGAACTTTGCATAGGATAACCCTAGAAGCTCAAAATCTATAGCCTGTAATCAATATTTTTTTTCCCTTAGCTGAGCTTGTAATCCATTAAAATCAGCCATTTTTCACATAATTGAGATTGGTTGATTTTTTGATGTCTAAAACTCACAAATTTCCATCAAAATATTTTATTGCACCTATAAGGATGTCTTGTGAAGAAGTAAGGGGATTTGCATAAGCTAACCTTAAAAGCTTAAAATCCATGGCCTATAGTCATCAAAATTAGCCATTTTTGAACAAATGAGAATGGTTGATTTTTCAAGGCCTAAAACTCACAAATCATTTTTTATACTTGAATGGAGGTCCTATCAATAAGAAAAAGGATTTTCATAAGGTGACCCTGGAAGCCCAAAATTCATAGTCTATAATCCATCGAAATTGGTTTTTTTTTTTTTTTTGTGCAGAATTGGGATTTGTTGACTTTTTTAGGCTTAGAAGTCGCAAATTTCCACCAAAATCATTCAGTTGCACTTGTATGGATGTCTTGTGTAGAAGAAAAGGGATTTTTACAGGATGACCCCAGAGTTAAATATCTATGGTCTATTATACATCGAAATTGGTTGTTTTTAACATATTTGGGATTTTTTTACTTTTCGAGGCTTAGAACTTGCTAATTTCCAAAACAAAAAAATTACTTTGTTGCACTTATGGAGATGTCCTCGAAGAAGAGAAGGGATTTGCACAAGGTGACATCAAAAGCTCAAATTCCATGGCCCAAGTCAATTGAAATCAATAAGTTTTTGCATAATAGGAATTGTTGAGTTTTTGAGGTCAAGAGCTTGCAAATTTTCACCAAAATCACTTTGGTATACTTGTAGGAATGTCTTATGAAGTAAAAAGGAATTTTCACAAGGTGACCTTAAAAGCTCACAATCCTTAGCCAACTCACCAAAATTGGCATTTTTGGCAGAACTGAGGTTAGTTAACTATTTGAGACTTAAAACTTGCACATTTCCACCAAAATCACTTTTTTTGCATTTATAAATATGTCATATGAAGAAGAAAAGTGATTTGCAAATGGTGACCTCGGAAACTTAAAATCAAGGCCCAAGCTACCAAAATTAGCCATCTATAGCAGTATTGGGATTACTTGAATTATGAAGACCTAACTCACAATTTCCACAAAAATCACTCTATTGCACTTGTAGGAATATTTTGTGAAGAAGAAAAGGGTCTTCACAGGAAATCCCAAAGCTCAAAATCCATGGCCAAAAGTCCCTCAAAATCGGTCTTCTTTTTTTTTAGAAAAAAATTGAGATTACTTATCTTTTCGAGGGTTAGAACTCAAAAATTTTACCAAGATCACTCTGTTGCACTTGTATAGATATGCTTATGAAGAAATGGGATCTGCATAGGGTGCCACTCGCAGGCTTAAAATTTATGGCTTAAGTTCCATAAAAATTGGCCATTTATAGAGGAATTGGCATTTATTTGACTTTTTGAGGCCTAAAACTCGCAAATTTCCACAAAAATCTTTTTATTGCACTCGTATGAATGTCATGTGAAGAAGAAAAAGGATTTGCACAAGGTGGCCCTGAAAGTTCAAAATCCATTGCCTACAATCCATTGAAATCAGCTATTTTTCAAAGAATTGAGATTAATTATCTTCTTGAGGCATACAACTCACAAATTTCCACCAAAAGTTACACTTGTATGGATTTCCTATGAAGAAGAAAAGGGACTTGTGTGGGGTGACCTTGGAACCTCAAAATCCATAACCTACATTCTACTGAAATCAACTGATTTTGGCACAAATAGGCATAGTTAACTTTTCGAGGCATAGAACTCACAAATTTCAACTAAAATCACTTTATTGCACTTATATGGATGCTCGAGGAAGAAGAAAAGGGATTTGAACTTGGTGACTTTTGAAACTCAAAATACATGGTGTATAGTCTACCAAAATCAATCATTGTTAGTAAAATTCAAGTTGGTTGACTTTTTAAGGCCTATAACATGCAAATTTTCGCCAAAATCTCTTTGTTGTTCTCATACAGATGTCTTGCAAAGAAGAAATGGGATTTGCATAGGGTGACCCTAAAAAGTTAAGATGCATGACATATAATCCTTCGAAATCATCCATTTTCAGCCGAATCGGGATTAGTAGATTTTTTTAGGTCTAAAACTTGTAAATTTCCATCAAACCACTTTATTGTACTTGTAGGAATGTACTATGAAGAAGAAAAGGGATTTTGCACACGATGAACCTTGAAGCTCAAAATCTATGTGTAATTCTCCTAATTTTACATAACCTAATTTTAACAAACACTAAAAATGTAATATAGAATTATATAGAATATTTGGAACTAGTAAAAATCACTCCAAATTTTTCTCTATTTAAAAATGTTAAAGTGTGAATGAAATTGATTATAATTAGAAAGATTAGAATCGTTACCAATAAACATTTTTCGAAATAAAAACTGTAACAAATATGATCTCAAATAATTTATAAAACAATGATAAACCAATCGTTAATATAAATTCCTGAATCATTTTTCCTTAAGTTCAATACTTAGGAAATAAATCTTACACTTGTTAAATAAATAATGGTGTTCAAACTATTTTTAATCTATTAACAATATTAAGTAGCTCTAGACAAAATGTGTTGTTATTAATAAATTAGTATAAATAACTCCTATATAGTAAAACATGATATTTGGTAAAATAATAAATAATCCAACAAGAAGTCATAAATTTAAATTACAATCAAAGACGATTAATTTTTAAAATCTACAAATTATAAAATATAGACTAAAGATAAATCACTAGAATTATAAAAGATACGATAAGAACACAAATAGATTAATATCTAAGAATATAAATCTTAAATAAATATTTAAATTACACTAATATTCTAATTAAAGATTTAGAGATTTTAGAAATTAAAATCTTGAACTGCCAATGTAACCTTCAATAATTTTCATAACTAGAAAATGAACAAACTAGCAAATGTGAAACTAATATCAAATATACGATTCAATAAAAATCTTAAGATAAATCTACGAGTTGTAATGGGCTTATTCATAGTTTGAAAAACCCAAATAAAAATTTCTTTGACCTTAATAGATACTAAAAACGAGATTTCGTACCTTGAACTGATAATTCAATATATAATTAGAAATAGCTCTACATTTCAAAACCGATAAGATATAGTCTATTAACAGAACTTATTGGTATAAAACAATAATCAAAAGATGAATTACTAAGATTATAAATACATAATAGATACTAATGCCGATCAATAATTACTAATCTAGATCTGAAATGAAAATTTCAAACCCGTTATTATACTTGTTAAGGAATTGTGAATTCATTAAGACTTATTTTGCAATTTAATTTATTGAATTTGAAAAATTTAATCGCATAAGTTAAGATACTAAAAATAATTAATCGTATAAACTTTAAACTAAAAATTTGAATATATGAACAATCTAGGAATTTTATAGAAGCTTGGATAATTTTTCTTGAATAAAACTCTCACATAACGGTTACAAAAACATGCGTATAAGTTTATGTTTATTAAAATATTTTAGTTCATTATGTGAAGCAAGCAATAAACAAATAAATAAATATTGAAACCGCTGGAATTCATCACACTGGAAATTGAGGAATTGGGTGGAGAATTCTTCACGTGGAACAGGGGACTTCTTGGATGCAAATCACGTCTAATTTGATTCAATTTGAGCTCCCAAATTTAACTTGAAAATGACATTTAACTCAATCAAAACACTCCACATGTGATCAACATTTAATACAAAGAATTTCAGCTCACATTCAACTTGTGTTTCAGCTGCAAATGGATAAAAAATGGCCAACACTCTACCATGAAACAGCAGCGCGCACACACCAATTGCAACTCTGTTTTGGAAAAAAATCAAAGGCCTAGTTGAGTTTTTTTTTTTTTTTTTTTTTACTAAATGAGCACCAATTAAAAGCCTCTAAATGTACACTTCATACACCAATTATTGGCTAGAAAATAACAAGAGAAATCTGATAAAAAAAACCCATGCAAATCAACTTAGAAAAACAACACACAAAATTGCAGCAAATCGAGCCTCCAAATTACACACATGAATGGCCTTGATTAACTAGCAAACAAACACAATTAATGCCTCTCAAAATTACACCCATAAATGGCCTTGATTAACTATCAAACAAACACATATTAATGCCTCTAAAAAACAGCTACAAATTTTGTACAAATTCATAAGAAATCGTGCTCAAATTCGCACAAAAATTCCCACCCGAGAACAACAGTTGGAACTTGTATTTATCAAGTCCAAAACACCCTCTTTTGTGCCTTAATCCTAGCCTAATCTTAGTACATATATATAGGCATAATTTAGCTACAAAACCAACTCAAAATCTCCTCAAACACAATCCAAAAATTTGCCCCAAATAGTCACCACGAACTTCATATATTCATCTTCCTTGCTCACTTGTTCAACCTTATTTAAACACTTCAAAATAAAAGTGTATCCCTTGTTTTTACCTTATAGCATTATGTAAACATTAATCCTTATCAACCACAATTAAAACCCCACTTTAACTAACCCAAACAACATAAAAAACCAAGTTAAATAGCCCTTGGTATGTCATAAATCTAAGTTAGAATCTAAGCTCAATAAAGTAAGAAAAAAAAAATATATATATATATATATATATATGCTAGTTTAGCTAGATTAATTTTTCCTTAGTTACTAATCTTCTCACCTTCCTCTTTAGACCATTATTTTCATCAAGAAGGAGGAGCTAAATCCCATCTATCATCCAATCAAGGTAAGGATCATATCAAGTTCAAATATTCATTATGTTTGATATGTAGAAATTTGTCTTATAAATTTATCAAAATTGATCTAACCATATAATGATATTATTTAGACTATTTATGATATAAATACATCAACTTGAAGATTTTTAAGTATAAAAATTCAAATCCTATAAAGGAAAAACCAAAACCGTATCTAAACTACAACAAAACTAAGTTGAACTTTAGATAACTCATGTAAATGACTTGGGAAAATGGAATAAAGTGTATTGATGTATTTTTTATAAGCTAAAAATGACCTTACCAATGGAAAGAACACGAAAAATCCTATGAAATCAACTATTCATTTATTAAAAACGAATAAGAAATGGATTAGATATCATAAAAACAAATTTTCAAATACTGCTATCAGAATTTCACACGTCCCCGAGATGTTCTCATCTTTTTCATCATCTTGAAGATCTTGTTTGATAAAATAACACCACCAATGGATTGTACTGGGAAAATACTATGACAATGACTATTTATTCATCAAAAACGAATTAGAAATGAGTTAGATTTCATCAAAACAAGTTTTGACTATGGTTATCATGATTCACTTGAAACCTGTACATATGTTTCAAAAATTTAAAAATTGTCCAAGTCTCTTTTCTTGAAAATAATTCCACTACTAGAAAGTACTCGATGAGTACTATCAATCGACTATTTATACAGCAAAATCGGATTTAAAATGAACGAGAAATCACAAAATAGAAATTCACTCAGCTTTCACTCTTAATAAATCAATATTAATGCTACTATTATTCATATTAATATGATTATGAGTATTACTAGTATTATTACTACTGATTATAGTATTCAGTATTATTGATATTTTCATCACAAGTCATTAGGATTATTAATACTGTTATTATTTATGTTAAGGTCACTATATTAACACTATCATCAATTCTATTATTATTTTTGTCACTAATTTAATATTTACTAAAAGTCTGAAAATTGTTGTTATTATTATACTTGTATTTATTACTAATATTGATATTAACATTTCAAAACTAATATTACTAATAATATCATATTATTAAACTTAGCTTGTTTTGTAATAAAAATAAAATTGAAGTATAATAAAAATTTGATATATCTAAACTCCATAGACATACGATTTTATAATCTTTGAAAGGTATAGATACTAGAACATACCCTTAAATAAATAAAAATACTAATTTAAGAGACATATAAGGTTGATAGGAAAAGAATTAATAAATAAAAATCTTCTACTAAAAGCAGTAGGACTTAAGGAAAAGACAAACCCCTTGAATAAAAATATAGATAAAAATTAAGATCAAGAGAAGCAAAATGAAAACAAATAACAGATAAATATTATTTACTATAGGGTTAAAACCTTAAAAAGCTTTATACAAATAATAGAAAACATATCAAATACCAATACAGAATAATTAGGCATCTATGAGGATTCAATTAAATTATTGAACAACGCAATAATTAATATAACGGGGTTAGTCTAATATCAAGCGATTGAGATCAGCGCCTTTAATTCTAGGAAGACTTCTCTTACAGAAACAGTGCAATAATGAATCTCTGTTATTTCCTTTCATAGGAAAATAGATCAATTCCCGGACTTTTGGTTGCTTATACAACAATTTAGCGAGGACCACAGGTGAGTTACTTGACTTTATCACATTGTTTGTACTTGAAGTATAGCTGCATTTGGAATAATATATATTTAATTGATATGCATGCGGGATTGGGGATAATGCATGATGCATGGTGTATGATTGAATGCCATATTATCATAATATAAGTGATAATTTTATTATATGATAAATACTATATGAAGCATGTTGATGATTGTCTGTAAATTGTATGATCACCTTAAACTTGATTAACAACTATTGGTACTATAAATGAAATTGACATGCATCACACGATTTGCATAAACTGCATTTGAAGATGTGGCAGCCTACTATATGTTAGTATTTCAGTTCTCTGGTAATGCTTGGTTTTTCTAGGTAAGAGGCTATTAGTTCTACCCAAGATTACGTTTGTTCCGTCAGTTCCATGGGAACTAACTGGTAATGAAGGATACTGCCCATGGTATTGTTATGAAATGACTAATACTCAGTGGAGTTTCTAAGGCTTAAAACAGGAATTGAGTGCCTAAAGTACAAAGAGATAACTACAATGAGGATTGTGGCTTTTCAGTATACTTAGTCTCTCCTGGGTAGGTGGGTCATAGTATTGTGTTCCTTCAACCCCGATGAGGGGGCGTAAATCTCCATCCTGCTTTGGATTCTAGATCATCCCAGCTTGAAATGTGCATATGATTGATTGTTGATTGCATATGATTAATAATTATACTTGTTTGTTATTGGTTGATGTGTGGTTTGGTCAAGTTATCTCACTGAGCCCGTGGTTCGCTCACCCCCAACAGTTTTTGTGCAGGATTAATACTAGTTAGGATTGGGCTAAGAATATGTAAAGAGAGCTTCTCCAACGAACTCTATTGAAGATAGAGATATAGGATATGGTAAACTTAGAATAAATTAGATAAATTTTATAACAATTGAAATTTGTAAGTTGTAATTTGAAACCCACTTTCACCATTTGGTAAAGGATACCGATTCTCTGCAATCTTGGCAAAAATTGGACAAATCGGATTCCATAGTTGAAATTCAGTAATATAATATATCATTTAAATGATAAATATTGATAAATAAATAGATTCTTGTACACTCTGACTTACAAGATGGCTCTCATATTATAGATGCACACGTGATATGATAGCTTCAGAGTAATCCTACTAGGCCCCCTTTTTTATGCATGACACTATGGCCTATGGTTCTTTGAAATCAATCATCTTTAGCAACAATGGGAATGGTTGACTTTTCGAGACTTGAAGTCACAAATTTGCATCGAAATCACTCTATTGCAAGATCGAAATCACTCTATTGCACTTGTAAGGACTTCTTATGAAGAAGAGAAGGGATTTTTGTGGGGCAATTCTAGAAGCTCAAAATTTATCACTTATAGTTCATAGAAATCAGCCATGTTTAGTAAAACTGGGATTGGTTAACTTTTTTATGTCCAGAACTTGAAAATTTCCACCATAACCACTTTGTTTCACTTTTAGGGATGTTCTACAAAGAAGAAAAGGGTTTTAACAAGGTCACCCCATGTAATCAAAAAATTTTTCACATTGAAAAAAATTATGTCTTGTTCATAATTTTTAGGGAACAAAACAAGTAAACAATAGTTTGGTCACCTCCAAAATAGGTTTTTTTGCAGAAATGGATATGTACTTAACTTTGAGGCCTATAAGTTGCAAAAATCAACCAAAATCATTATGTTGCACTTGTACAGATGTCTATGCAAAAGACATGGGATTTTCACAAGATGACCTTGGAAGCTAAAAATCTCTAGCCTATAATACACTGAAATCGGCCATTTTTAATAAATTGGGATTGGTTAACTTTCAAAGCCTTAAACTTACGAATTTGTATCAAAATCACTTTATTACACTTGTATGGATATCCTGTGATAAAGCAATGGAATTCACGTACAGTGACCCTAGAAGCTTAACATCCAAGGCTTATAATCCATGGAAATCAGTCCCTTTTTAGCATAATTGGGATTGCTTGACTTTATTGGGCCAAGACCTTGCAATTTTCCACCAAAATCACTGTTGTACTTACACAGATGTCCTATAAAGACAATAAGCAATTTGAATAGGGTAGCCCCATAAAGCTTAAAAATGGCCTACAATCCACCAAAATCAACTAATTTTTTGGCAAAAATGAGAATGATTGACTTTTTAAGGCTAATAACTCACATATTTCCATCAAAATCACCTGGTTTCACTTGTAGGGATTATTTATGAATAAGAATTGGGATTGATATGCTTTTGAAGACTTAGAACTATCAAATTTCCACCAAAGTCATTATATTGCACATGTATGAATATCCTATGAAGTAGAAAAGGGATTTGCATAGGGAGTCCCTAGAAATCTCAAAATCTACGGGCTATATTTGGTAGAAATGGTAATAATTGACTTTTTAAGGCATAAAACCCAAAAATATCCACCAAAATTAACCATTTTTGGTAGAATTGGAAGTGATTGAATTTTTTAGGCTAAAAACTTGCAAATTTGCACCAAAAATTTGTGGCATTTTACAAATGTCATATCAAGACGTTAAGGAATTTAGACTAGGTGACCCCAAAAGCTCCAATCTTTGGTCATTAAAGTGGCTATTTTTGGTAGAATTAGGAGTGAAATGACCCAAATCTCTATATATATTAGAAATTGAATTTAGATAGAATTATATGAATCAAATGAAATCATATATAATTAGACAAGTTGAAATAATTAGATTAGTAAATAATTAAGTTGAATTTGAGATTTTAAATTCCTAAAATCTCTTAACATGTTATTTAAAATGTTTATAGGATTCTTAAACTCTTGATTCTTAGCCTAAATACTAATTCTTAAATCTTTACAAAATTGGAGTTTATTTGCTTGTATAAAAATATCAGTTCTTAAACCCGAACTCAAATTAAATATCTTTTTATCTAAAATAAATTCATAAATTAAGTTTTTATTATAAGTTCTTAATTTTTACCTATCGGTTCTAAAATTATCTTTTAAATACTTCTAGAACTATAGATATTTATCTAATAGTTCTAAATCTAATACCCTATTTTAAAAATACCTTTATATTTATCCTTTTCCTTCATTTTTCTCCTGCCATTCCTTTTTCTTTCATTGTTTACGTTTTCTTTCCCTTCTTTTCTTTCCTTCTTCTTCTTCTTCTTTCATCTTCTTTCTCTTTCAAAATTCAACACATGAATCTCAATTTCAAGGAGTAAAAGAAGAGAAATTAAAGCTAAGGAAAAAGATAGGAAAGGAATCAAAGCTAGAAGTGTAGAAGGAGAGCTTAAGTGCGTGTGTTCTTAAAGAGCTAAGTTTTCTATATATTTTTCTTTATTTTACTTGTTATTTACAATTGTAATCGATGAATGATGTTGAATTGAGTTGAAAGTGTTGTTTATAATAGTATTTGTTAATTTAATGTTTGATGGAAGTTAGAAATGGTGAAGAAGAAGATGAATAGTGAGTTGGAGTTTGTTGAAGTGAATTGAAGTGGTTGATTGTGTTTGATGTTGTTGGATGAAGTTTGAAGTGTTAGAAGTTGTTATAGGTGTTTATTTGATGTTAGAATTGATGTAGGAGGTGTATAAGTTGATGAACATGTGTAAAAATGAGTTTTTGAAAACAAAGGAAATTCGCTAGAGTTGTCAGGCAGCTAATTACGGCTGACCTAAAGGGCCTGATTAGTCTGACCATAAACTTTTTACTCGTCATGGGCAACTAAATGGGCGTGATTTGCTCTAATCATAAAGCTTTTCCAAATCACGGGGGACCAAATGGGCGTGATAAGTCCCCTACAGCTTTGACATGTTTTCATAATTTGACCATAACTTTTTCTTCTGACCTCTGATTGAGGTGAATAAAATTGAATTGGAAAGATTAAAAAGAGATCTACAACTTTTATATTTTAAGTTTTTACAAATTCAAAAAGTATCAATGCTTAAATTTTTTTTTCTTTCCAGCTCTTGTGTTTTGTTAAACAAAGTCAAAACTTGTTTTTGCTTTCTAAATGTTTATTGTTAAGTATAAATGAACCTTTTTAAGTTAAAATGAGATAGATAAGTGATATTTGATGTGTTATGTTAATTTATTGATATAATTAAGCATGAATTAAGTGGATTTATAGATTTAACAAATAATTAGATTAATTATAGAAGTTACTTATAAAATGAACTTAGGTTCAACTTGATTAAATAGATTTGAATGAGTTAAAATGGATTAGATTGATTTAGTTTAACCATCTTTGACTTAGTTTTTGAATTAAATGATTAAGGTTAATTAATTTGGCTAAGTTTAAGTTAACGTAAGCTCAAGTTAACATAGATCCTACATGTGTAATGAATTAGTAATTAATCTAAGTCCAACTTGGCTTAATGAATTTTACTAAGCTAAAATGAGGTAGATTGTTTAAGTTTAATCAACTTCACTTAGTAAATGACTTAAATGAATAATTCTAATCAATTTGGCTAAGGTTAAGCTAAAATGGGTTAATAGCTAATAATTATCTTAGATGAATGAATTAGGATGATCTTTGAATAATATGGTGAATATGTTGTTTCAAAGGTGTGTTTGCTTAAGAAATAGATGTTTTTGTGAATGAATGCCTTGATTAAGCTTTTTGTATAAAAGACCATAAACAAAGTGAAAAGAAACACTTTGACAGACAAAGGAGAACTGTCCGTATTTTGGTGGGGTGATCTTCATAGCCATAGCGGGGTTCCAAGTTATGTCTGATCAAATAGGGTTAATAAAAGTTTGAGAAAGTGGATGATTAGTTTATTTAGTTTCTTATACGAGTTCTTTCCTTAACAGAAGTGGATATCTGATTTATCTTTTGGAATATCTTTGAAATTCCTTCTGAGGCTATGTTTGGATTTCATTCAAAGTACGCAGTAACTTACGTGTTGGATGTTAGAATAGGCATCTAAAATGGATTAAGAACTTAAACTCGATTTAATAATTGATGAGTGTTGGTTGTGTTTTCCACCGTTGAAATCTGATTCTTGCTGAGTGAAAGATCGGTATCCGGTCCAAGGAGTGGCAAACTTGTCATGATACAATGACACGGTATCAGGCACTTAGACCATTCTCATGATGCAATGACTTCATACCATGATGTAATGGTACACCATAATGGTGGCTTCATTTTAAATGGCTTAGCGGGTAATCGATAGGGAATGTAGTAACGGTATAATGTTTACTTATCTTAAGAGGAAATAACATGATTTAATTCAATATTTATGAGAGCATGTGAAGTAATTTATATTATGGATTAAGTTAAGTAACAGTTATTTACCCTAAATGAGATTACCAATATTTTCGGTTAGATTTATGAGATATAGGTATCCGGGCTATCTATATCAACCCCCTGAGCAGCTGCTATTAGTCAGAACCTCTAGATTCCCATTGGCTTGTTTTGGAGTGTGAGTGCTTCATTGTTGATTTGTTTATTTTTATGGAAAGATAATAACTTTATGGATTGATGCATTACATTTCTTTAAGCCGTATGTCACACTACTTGTGCTTGTGTTACTGTATACTGAGCTTCAGCTCATTATTGTTGTTATTGTTCTTTTCTCCAGGTGATGATGATGTTAATAATGATTTGATGAAGTTGATGATGATGGATGTTGTTGATGATACTTGACTCGAGATTTGGTCCGGAGAGGATTTATGGATGAGTGAAGTGAGTAGGAGCGTGGATGTATATTAATTATTTTATTTCTTTTTATTTTGTATTAAGGAGAGCTGGATTTATGATTCAAACTTATTATACTCTTTAAAGGGCACAGTATGAAGCTACGAAAACGTTAAGAAAATCATGATACGAAGAAATCCTCCATTGAAAGTTTAAGAAAGCTTTACCACAGAAAAGGGCAAAAGAAAGGAAAGTTTTTTAGTTCAAATAACAGAAAGTAAAGGTATATATACAGAGCATTGATGCCTAAAACAGAAACTAGCTAAAACAACTAATAGCCAACCAAGAGAAAACACGTGGCAAAAGAACCTAACAAAATAACAAATAATCACATCTAGAAATAATACAGAAATAATATAATTTCACATAATGGTGCCCATGTTTTGTAATTAAGCTTTTGTAAAGCTTTGTTTAAGTGAAAGTTCTTCCACTTGTGTTAGTGGAAGTTTTGAAATATTTTTTATTTAGAAATTGTTTTAAAATTTATTTCAGCTACTAAATCCGGTTTTTTGAAAATCTAATTAAACGATTTCATAACCTAAAATTGAGTAGCAATGTTCAACATAAACAAAATATTTTAAGGAAGCCTGAGCGTGTAATACTTTAGAGCATTATACGTGGCGGTAGCGCCTTAATCGATTTAATTATCGATTTAAATTCTTAGGCGTTACAAGGAATGGTTGACTTTCAAGGTCTAGGACTCACAAATTTTCACTAAAGTTAATTTGTTAAACTTATAGGGATGTCCTATGAAGAAAAAAAAAAAAAAAGAGATTTTCACAGGGTAACGCCAAAAGCACAAAATCCAAGGACCGTAGTCCATTAAATTGGTGAATTCTAGGAGAATAGGAATTTGTTAACACAACTGATATTTCATACAATATAACATATATAAAACAATAGAAACTAGTTTAGCAATTTCAGTCTTCACTTACTTGATTTTTAAAAAAGACTCAGACTTGATAAGGACAACAAACAACTAAGTACTTGACTCGACTCTTATCAATCCATCACTTAAAACAACACCTAATGATGCAACATCAACTGATGCAACACAACAACTCAACAAATGAAGGTTGGCGATGCACTATTCCATCCTTATTTGCATATATATGAGAATTTGCATTCAAAACATATAGTAGTTATAGTTCTTTAATTATCAACTATGTTATGTTTATAACTTTTATTAAAACTTTTAACTTACAAGATTGTAATTAAGACCTCTCGTATTGGTCTTTTGTGTATATATTGATTTTTTATAGCTTTTCTTAGCATTATTACATTGATGATATTAAAATCAAACAATCGTCAATTTTGATAATTTAGTTTCACAAATAATTTAAGTTTTATATGTTTTACCATTAAAATTTCATTTTGACTTTCGCTTTCTATAGGATATAATATGATGAATATAATTTGCTATATTTAAGTTATGAGTTGAATCTTTCATGATATTACTATATTATGTCGTCGTATATATGATTTAGTGATATAGACAAGTAGCCATTCATTGTATAGAATTTTAAATATTAGTTTCTATTTTGATGAGATATTTATTTTTAACAATTATTCATGATTATTCTTACTTCTGATATATTTGAAATACTTTTCAATTATTTCATTTTGTCACTGTGTCAATATTAATAATCGTCTTTTGATTTTTGAAATATTTTAAATTCATATTTAGGTATCTGATTTAGGATTATTCATTTGATTTTAGAGATTGTACATTTGACCTTTTTAATACCTTTGAAAATATCAAGATTAAATTTGAAAATTTTAGCTTTCTTTTCATTTGATTCTTTTCTTTCGTCCATATACCAACAAATAACATTCAAAGGAGATTTCCTAGTTTAGTCTATCATTCTTAACAAAAGCAAACACATTCATGCATTTCACATCATCATTTAAAAACTATTTAAAATTTAAAGGATTTGGGAAGTAAGTCATGATCTTTTTCTAAATAATTTGTGTTCTACTTATATTTAGCCAAAGTTGAATTAAGTTTGTTTACAAGTAACTATTAACACATACATTCATAAACATATCATAAATGAAATACATAACAAGACATACACACATATTATACAACAGCACACCCACATATCACATAACAAGTCAAGTACATACACACCTATATGTATATCACACAAAATTATAGTATTTTCCTAATTAAGTCTAATTTAGAACAAATAATAACATAACAACACTCATAAGCATAACACAAAACAAAATATTTAAAATAATTTATAAAAATATATATTCTAAGAAAATATATATCATAAATATATATATAACATGTAACAATCATACAATTACACCATAACTATAATCATATCATAAAACAAAACATTTTACAAGAAAAATATATGCTTACATATCACTTGGCAAAACATAATATAAAGCATATAGAATGAAATAATTAAACAATCACGCAATAAAGTATAAGCAACAAATCATATATTTTTTTTTTAATTCCATTTCAGGTATTAACAAAAGTAAATTTGAGCCAAGTTGATTATTTTAGTATGATCAATAAGTTTTACAAAATTTTAATTAATATCTATCATGCAACATAAAACGTATGATCTATGATGTCATGTGACACATTCACAATGCAACTAAATTATTTATCATTATTGTTAATTGTTATTTTTGGTCTATGCCATGTTGGTGTTTATGGAAGCATAACTAATAAAAAAAGCGTTTAACTATAACATAAAAGGTACACAAGGTGAGATATATATATATATATATTGCTATAGTTTAGAGTTTTAGTTATCATTTCTACCTATGATCTACCCCATCTCATTATTTGGTAGGTTGCTCCTATCTTTGACAACATAAAGCTTAGATACCAAACTGTCAAGACTCAAAAAGGGGGCCTAGCAGAATTAACCAGAAGTAAACATATCACATATACATCCATAATAGAGAACCGTTTTGTAAGTCATAGAATTACAAAACTCTATGTAATATTTATTATACAACTTTTAATTGTATAAAAACATTTTGATATCTAAGGAAATGCGAATTCCCATAGTTCACTAGAATAGTAAAGAATCGGTATCCCTCACCAAATAGTAAAATGGGATAGATAAAATGTATATTATAAAGTTTCAAACCATATACAACTAATCTAATTCTAAGTTTATCTTCTAAATTACACAATTTCAAACTTAAACACTAAACAAATGGCTTATACTAAATTTATCTTCCTATCTTTAAGGACATCATCAAATGTGAACTCTCTCTTTACATAGTCCTAGCCCATTCTTGGCTTAAGTTACTCCAGCATAAAACTATAGGGGCGTGAGCTAAACCATAGCTCAGTGAATAATAAACCAGACTACTCATTAAATAAATGCCAATCAAGAATTATTAACAAGTATATGTAAGGCAACACCCAACCATATGACATGCATAGTTTGGATGATTGAAATCCAAACCAATGGAGATTTATGCCTTCTCTTGAGGTTGAAGGACTAGCTCAAGTCATTCACGCCCATGAAAGAATGAGAACTAAGGAATGAGGAATTCTTCTCAACTCATGGTTATTTATATTTGTATATGTATTATTAATATACCTCAACTTCACCTTAGAAAGAACTAAGGAAGGAGGATTTCTTTTGAAATTCATTTGTTATTCATATATACACATTATTAACATAACCTTAACTTCACCTTAGAATCTTAAAAACTCCCTAAAGGTCAATACCCTATATCCAACCGTAACACAGGTGACGTCCTTTGATGCCTATTTCATTCCTATTGAGCTAACAACCCTATGGTAACCTATTAGAGAAACAGATCCACTTAATTAATTTGGTATTACTGCAAGATCGAAATATTAATACATGATATGAATACCATACTGATGCAAGTATGTTGTTGTGCAATGCATGAATGTTTAATTAACTAGTTAGATAGTGTTAAGTCCATTTATTAAAGCAATCAATTAATTAACAAACATTCATCGGCAATTACAACTCAATGATTACAAGTAATGTGTAATCTTTTTTAAATTAGTGATTTATCAACCAAAACTATCACCAAGTAGCATACGAGTACCCAGTTCCCCATGCATAGCCAATTATGATTATAGCAGTACAGGTGCAACTAAATTACAAGCACAAATAATGTGACAAGGTTCATGTTGCCTACCTATCATCCTAGCTAAGTCATAGAAACCTCCTGAGAAAATCCAAAGATTATTCTGTTGCTCCTATGAGAAGGAAATAATAAACATTCCTTACTTTTCTTAGTATATATTCTATCAATTTTTAGTGTTTGACCCATTTCTAATTTATTATTTTGCACTTGATTGAAATATAAACTTATGCTAAAAACTTATTTTAGCAAACATATATTTGAAACAATATATTCCCTTTACTATATAAAGGCTAACAAATTATAATTACATCTAAGTCATTTACAAGTTAAGTCTATATTAACTTAACTTAGCCAAATTGATTAGAATTAATCATCTAATTCAATTATTAAGTCAAGTTGATTAAACTTAATTAATCTAATTCATATTAGCTCACTAAAGACTATTTAGTCAAGTTGAACTTAGATTAATTAACTAAGTTTGTTTCATATTTAACTTCTATATTTAATCTAATTAGTTATTAAATCTATAAATTCTCTTAACTCAATCTTAATTATATAATTTACTAACATATCTCATTCATTTATCTATTTCATTTCATCTTTCTTTCTTTTCTTTTCCTTTCTCTTTTTTTTTTTTTTAGCGAAGGAACCAAATGGGGTTGTATGAATTCAAAGAAGCATGTATGAGGGTTGTACCAATTTTAAAGCGAAACCAGCAAACCATATACACCCTTCATTCAAGCCTGTATGAAGGGTTGTTTGGTTCATATACGTCCCCCATACATGTCATATCAAGGGCTGTTCTAACCCAAGGACTTACATAGAAAGTTATATACCCTTCTACACAGGTTGTTTCAACTCAGAGTCCATACATAGAAATTCGAACACCCCTCTAAAAGGGCCGTTTGATAGGCCGTTTAAACTTCACAACTTTCCTTTGTCTTTTTTTCAAAACTTAGCTTATTTAATTACTTGTTTTACATCACAAAATCCATGTATAAAACTTATTCTCAACATACATACTTCTAACCATAACTTACAGCATCTATACACATATTATTACTTCATATTTCATCAAATCATTTAGCTTATTCATGCATAAAAATTTGCCTAGATTTTTAGTTACAAGTTCATATCTTACTAGTCTACCAAATTTTATTACTAACCTTACTTATATTTAGCTCAAGTTCATCATTTACATGCACATATATAGCAATCATAACATAGAATAACAACAAACTTACTTGTTTTGTAAAATTAACTTGCTTGATCTTCAGTAGTACTACTTCTTTATTGTTGTTGAAGCTGCACTAAGCTAGTTTTCCTTCTCTTATCTTCTTTTCTAACTTTAATCTCTTCTTTAATCTCCTTGAAATTTAGATTTGGAGGTGAAATTTGAGAGAGGGGGGGGGGGGGGGGGGGTGAGGTGCAGGGCGGTCTTGGGGAAGAAGAAGAAATCAAGAGAAGAAGAAGAAAGGAAGAGGAGAACTGAGAAAGGAAGGAAAAAGGAAAAGAAGAAGAAAAATGAAGCAGCTAAAGTCAAAGGAAAAGAAAATAAAGGATAAGGTCAAAGATATTTTTGGGTAAGAGTTTTAAGTTTAAACCTTTCGAATGATTTTTTTTTTTAGTATTGAAAATAATTGGAAAGTAATTTCAGAATTTGTAACAAATAAATTAATAGCTTGAATTAAAAACCTAATTTAGGAATTCAATTTCTAATAAATCAACATTTAGTTCGAGTCGAGACATAAGATCTGACATTTTTAAATAAGTAAATAAATTCAAAACTTATGAGGATTTAAGACATGACATTTAGACTAAAGTTCAAGGGTTTTAAAATTTACTAAACATTTAAATTACATATTTAAGGGTTTAAGGAAATAGAATTGAAGAAAAAGGAGTTTAAATGAATAGTTGGGAAGGAGTGAATAGTTTGGTTCATTGAAAAATGTTATTGTGGCAAATAGATGATTTAAAAGAATATTTAAAATCTTAAATTTCAATTTAAATCTATTTACTAATTTATATTAATTTATCTAAACATGTCATATGATTTACTTTAATCAATTTGATTTATTATCTAAATCGAAGTTGATATTTAGTTTAAATTTGGAAATTTATGACATAAAAATTGATATCTTCAGACAAGAAGTCAGTTTCAAAACTTATGGGTATTAAGAAAATAGGATTTAGTTGAAAATGGCTGATAATTGAAAGAAAAGGAGATCTAATTAAAAACTAGTTAAGATGATGATGAAATTTGATTTGATGGAAAAGACAACTAAAGTAAATAAACAAATTGAAAGGAATAGAATTCAAATTTTGACAGTTATATAGAATTAAGGAATTTTGATTCATGAAATGGGGAATTGAAAAGAATATTTGAATTCTCAATTTCAATTAAATTCATTTATTAATTTGATTATGTTTATATGTTTAGTTATATTCTATAATTTATTTTACTTGGTTTAATTAAATTATCTAAGCTTAATCTCTAAATTAAATTCAAATTCAATAATAAAAGAAAATTATTCACATATTACACTATTCAATCATAGCAATTTTAATTTTGATAAGCCAAAATTTAGGGTATTACAGATTTACACAGGATTACCACGAAAGCTCAAAATTTGCACTAAATAATCTACTAAAATTGGCCATTTTTAGCAGAACTGGGCTTAGTCAACTTTTTTAGGCCTAGGACTCCCATATTTCAACCAAAATACCTTTGTTGCACTTAAAAAGATGTCTTGTAAAGAAGAAAATGGATTTACACAAGGTGAACCCAAAAGATTAAAATGCATGGCCTATGGTACATTGGTATCCACAATTTTTACCAAAGTAGCAATTGGTTGAGTTGTTAAGGCCTAAAAGCCACAACTTTCAACCAAAATAACTTTTTCATAAATGTGCTGATGTCCTATAAATAAGGAAAGAGATTTGCATGCAGTGACCCATAAGCTCAAAACTATTAGCTCACAGTCCACCGAAAATTGCAATTCATAGCATAATTGAGATTAGTTGACTTTTCGTGACTTTAGATTTGCAAATTTCCACTAGGATCACTTCGTTGCACTTGTATGGATGTCATATGAAGAAGAAAAGGGATTTTCATCCATATTTTAAAAGACTTCATTAATACAACTTCATAACCATAAGTCTCCAAAGGGCTTCATTACAAAAATAACTTATACTAAGTTCTTGATTATTACATCAAGACTTATAGAACATTGTCTTTATACAAATACTAAGTTTTCACTTCAATCCAAGTCATGGCTCCTTTAATACTATATGCCAACTTCATCTCTTGAACAAAGATCAACTCTAGTAATCCCTATAATCACATAAGTCTATAAGGTTAATCAACAATAGCTTAGTGAATAACAAAATCTTAACACAAGTCAAACAAAGTCAAGCAATGTTTAATTAACAGACATACGTAATGCAATACTTAACCATATGAAAAATATAATTTAGATGATCGAAATCCAAACCAATGAAGATTTACACCTTCTCTTAGGGGTTGAAGGACCAACTTAAGTAATTCATGTCCAGGGGAGACAAAGAACTAAGGAAGGAGATATATTTTTCAAACTCATTTATTATTTATAGATATAAATAAAAGTGATGTTGTCTCGACTTCACCTTAATACTCAAAAACTCTACTAAGTATTAGCTACATCAAAATCAACTTTCATGAGGCAATGTCTTTCAATGCCTATTTAGTTCAAATAGGGTTGATAGCTCAAGGGTAATCTTAACTGGATTCACTGGATATAACAAAGCATTACCCTAAGGTCAAGATGTCAATATGTGACATGAATACCATGTAATGTAAATTATGCTATTTTGCAATGCATGTCCAATTTATTTAATAGTCAATTAAGAGTTATATCAAATTTCTTAGTGAATATTCAATTTCTAGGCAATCAATAAAACTCACTATAAAATCAATACCAAGCAAATAGTTATCACTTTTGGCATTAAAGATTGTCATTCACTCAAACAACATATAACATGATTATTCACTAATCCCCATGCGTATAATCAATTTCCATTATTTTTAAGAACATTATGCTATTACATTACAATCACAAGCAGTGTGAGAAAATTCAAGTTACTCATTTGTGCATCTTTGCTTAGTCATCATAATAGTCTACCAGAAAGTCTAAATCTTGATTTATGGCTCCTAATAACTAAACAAAAATCCTATTAGTGCCTAGGTATCCTAAACCCATGTCTTAACTTCCTTGGTTTAGTTGTCTTTATGGAATTATAGGTTGCTACAAATATGGCGATTTTGCCAGCCGGTTAATGGACAAAGGTCAAAGGGACAACGTCCCCTGTAGGTTGAGGCAGTGCCCTTAAAAACAAAACGAATTTTAAGAAATCTTAAGAAAAAAGTTAAATTTTTAAATCACAGGATAAATCGTAGGCGCTACAGTGATCGTAGTTAAACAGGGTGACAAGTCATGATTACTCATATAACTCATAGCCTAAACAGTAGGGTCAACTGCGAGTGCAATCCAGATCACAGTTAGGCAAGGTGGAATTCGTAGCTATTTATATTTTCCTACAGCTTAAAACACGAAGCCAACCAAAGGTGTGATTCAGGCCACAGTTGAAGCTATATAGCCAAAAACATTTCCCCTCAACTTCTACTGTGGTTCCAAATCACATGCGCGATTTGGCCGTGATTTCCATCATGCATAGAACAACAAATTAGGCCCCATTTGTTTCAAGGAAAAGTAATGTTAAGTTGAAAATTTTTTTCCCTTAAAATTTATTTCCCGAAAAACAGTATATTTTCATGTGTTTAGCTGTTTTATGAATTTTTCCAAAAAGTGTTTTCCGATGTTTGTTAATTATATTAACATGAAAAAATATATTTTAAATTACTTAATATGTATATCTTGTTAAAATTTAAAATTATAGCAAATTTCCTTAATCCAATTTGTAAAAACTAAACATGTCCCTAGAGAAGGAACTTCCTAAAAATTTCCATACAACATGTAATATAATGTATATACCATATTTACAATACATATGTATATGCAAAGTATCATATACAATTTATATCAATTGAGATAATTTTTTTTTTAATTTTAGACTTTGAATAGTCTATCAATGATCTCTTTATTTTTTGCAAATGTATAAAACGTTTGTGTACTTGAAAAAATAAAAAGAGTCATCACTTATTGATTAAAAAAATATAAATTTACAATATCAATATTCACACAAAGACATAAACCTTGAGGTTGGTTGTAGAGTGCCATTATATTATTTAAACATTGTTCAACACAATAACTCAAAAATAAAAGTAATACCTTTCCACCGTAAGTTAAAGAATGCCCTTGGTCTCATATGTATTTGATTAATACAATGAATATCTCCACTATATAAGATATGATTCATGTACAATTCTCATTTATACTCTTTATTATAACGGGCTCTCTTGCAATTTTATTTTCATATTGTTTTTTTCCTTACTATAATCATCCTAATCGAAAGAACTACTTCTGTTGCACTAGCTACTGTGGCATAAATTTCATTTTCATTCATCTATGGAGGAATATGGTAAAACTATCAATTGGTTTAATTTTGCAAAAAAGTTGTAATAAAATGTAGGGAAAAAAAAACATACAACATAAATCTTATTACACAGTATAATTCTTCGAATAAAAATGTACTAGAAAAATTTAATACACATATTATATAACAAAAGAATATCAAGGTCGATCTCAAATCTGCTAGAGATATTAAGAATTGAATTACAATAAGAAATTATATTATTAGAGTTATATAGTCAAAGAACAAGTGCTTTCCTACCTTCCTGATATTAATTAAAATTACGTTCACTACATTATCATTAACATGATAAATGTTTATTCCTTTTGTACTTGTTATTATGAATGACAATATTTATTTCTTATCATGTGAAGCAAGATTCAAGATTATAAATCTTCAATTTGTTTCATATAAATTTACTATTATATTATATAAACAATTTGCTACAAAATTAAAAAAAAAATTGTCCACAACATAACTTTAATTATTTTAATCCAAGGACACTCATAATCTCCATCAAAACTGAGAATTCTTAAATCTTTCTTCTTCTTTTTTTGTTAAATCATTCTTACGAATGGAATACTTCAAACATAACAACAGGACAAAAAACAAACAATTAATGTATATAAAATTTGAGAAAGTTTATTTATAAGCTAAGTTCATGAAATTAGCCAAATGAAAGCCGCAATATACAACTATACACTAATGCTTAAACATATTGGTACTTTTCTTAAAAAAAGTAAAAAAAAAAAAAAAAAGTATTCCCATGATCATGACAAGCTTTAGAAACCTAAAGTTTACTAATATTTACATTATGTTTTACACAATAAAAAGGAAAAAAATAATGAATTTTAGCAAACAAGTCAAAAAAGAATATATTAGAAAATTTTATTTTCTTAGAACATGAAATCTAAAGAAACAAAGCTAATAACAAGTCAAATAAATAGATTTTTTTTTTTAACTTTTATACTATTGAGTTGTTGATAACTGTGAAATATTTGTGTAATAAGTAGAAAGTGAAATGGGATGCATTTAATGTGACACGGTTATGTTACATATCGTTTCTCTATACATGAAAAGTTAAATAAAATCATTTAATTTCGAGTAATACATGTACTGAAAATTACATTCTATTTACTCAATTGTCTATACCTTTCTATTGTTTCAATATTACAAATAGATTTTCACTAGAAGATGTTAAAAAACAAAACGTAGAATGATCATA
This sequence comes from Combretum micranthum, assembly GCA_024138025.1. Taxonomy (NCBI): domain Eukaryota; kingdom Viridiplantae; phylum Streptophyta; class Magnoliopsida; order Myrtales; family Combretaceae; genus Combretum; species Combretum micranthum. The sequence goes on along the minus strand of JAMXBD010003134.1, from coordinate 100,337 downwards.
AAAGTATCATAATTGCTGTAAATTCAAAGAAAATTCTTGCAAATTCTAAACAACATATACCATGCGAAATATACATATATACATATTGATTTATATTTTCTTACTTTATGAAATTTACTAATATTTACATTATTTTTTATACACAAAAATAAAGATTGAAATTTAGTCACAGCACATAAGTAAAAAAAAAAAATGATGAAAAAGAAAAAGTAAGTTAAAAAAGAATAAGGATGTTAGAGAAACTCACTTGGAGTGTGAAATAAAAAATTACTTGAGTGTTGAATCAGAAAAAACACAAACAAGTCAAATCAGTGAAGTTTTTTAACTTTTATATTGTTTTGTCATTGATAGATGTAAAGTATAAAATACGAAAAGTGAGAACGATGCATTTAATATCCATCAATGTGTCATTCACCTTTATCTATAGCTGAAAAGTGGAGTTAGATGATTTAATGTCATTTAATTGAGATACGGAGAACGACATTCCATTTTAAGAAGGGTAAGTTGTTTTCCTGTGTACAGGAAAAAAATGCATTTACTGATACGTATTTTCCGCGTACAAGAATTTGTTTTCTACTTAAATATCTACTTTCCCGTCACCAAACAAGAAAAATAGCACTAGTCATTTTCCAGAAATAAGATTACATGAAACAAATGAGGCATTAACTTATTCTAGCTTACAAACTGACTTTTCTTTAATGGATACATATATTAAAACGTAGCTAAAGATAAATTTAATATAACTACTTCAAACATATTATATCTAACAAACTTACTAATTAAACTTAAATCTATCATTCTTCCTTTAGCCAAAGGCTCAAATATGAACATTTTGTGTAGTTTTGCTTTGTTTCATCTCATAAAATGTTACGTTCGTGTTTGTTAAATAAAGTTATACTTATTCATAAATTTCTAATGGTTATACTATAGCTCTTAGACATAAACAAATTCTTAAAAGAAGTTCACAGGAATTTTTAGTTTTAGTTCCTTAAGTTATACATCTGTTAAATTTAGTGTTTTATCCCTAAGTAGTAAAATATGTAAGTGTACTAGTGTGTTTAATAAAAGAAATTATTGTAACTTTAAAATAAAACTTACTTTAGTTTTACTGATATTTTCCTATGTGATTGCATTGTCTACTTCTTCAAAATATTGGAAGTAGTGTTTGTATACGATTTCTTAGAAATTGGTCTGATATTGATGGTGAAAGTTTGGAGAAAAGGTTTGTGTTTCAATTGTAAATGTGAGTAAAATGAAAAAGAGGGCTTCAGTATAAAAATGGTAGCACAAAATTTTGAATTTATCCGATTTTGTGTTTAATAAAGGATATTATGTATGAATATATCAATGTAGCAAAATTCTAGTAACAAAGATGTATAGCTAGTGTAAATTTTCAAATTACAACCGCTTCTTTTCACGAGTAAGGAAAATAGGATAAATTTGGTATAAAAATAAATACCATCTAGCATTTAATGCAAAAAACTTTATGAAAAGTGGATAATTCTACCTTGTCCTGAATCTTATGGTAAAACAGCTTTCTAAGTAATTTTAAATGAGATTTATGTGTAGATAATGAAAATTAAAATCTATAATGTATATAAGACAAACATATTATGATATTTGATAGATATTAATTAATATACAAATGAATCATTAATTATTTCTAGACAAATAAATTAAATATAGAGTTTATATTATAAATCTCATAAATATAAATTTTATTAATATTAAGTGCTTTATATGTAAACCTTAGATTTTAAGATAATTATAAGTAAACCCTAAGAATCGAAAGTCAAATCAAAACCCCAAGATCAACCTAGTTTTATGTTAAGTTCAGTAAATCTAGATTCAACAATCTTGCACGCAAATCCTAAAAACAATAAAAATAAGATAATCATAAATTATAGTGCGTAATTATGTAATATAACCTACAAAGATCAAATTTGTCAATAATCCTTCTGTTTTTTATACGAATATGAATAGTTTTTTAAAATAGTGGCCTGACACACAAAACAGTAAAAATATTCCAATAACACCATTAGACTCGTAATAATATAAAGATTTCAAAAATATTAGTTTTAGAATTTTTCGGTATCTAAAAATCTTATATAGCCCATTTATGTTATTTTTCTTACTACCAGTATTTTATTTGTCTAGTCTACTATTCACTACTATTTATCTATCTCTACTTTTTCTTTTTTTTTACAACCTATAATACTATTCTTATAATTTTCTTTTCCCATAAAAACCTTACACTACATATTACTAAACTTCTCTTACACTTTTTCTTCTAAAATCAATTTTAATCACTCTCTCTCTCCCCTCCTACTTGTGGCCAGTGCAACCACTCTTTATCTTCCTCAATTATTTCTTTTTAATTTAATTTAATATATCTAGTTTTCTCTCTAAACATCTATAAATACGCTCTTCCTCCTTCATTCTTTACACACACATTCTTACCTTAACAAAACTCTACCAAATCTCTCCATAATTTTCTCCCAATATTATCTTCTTTCCATCTCCATACAACAACCTCCATACAAGAAAATAACCAACAAATCTTTTGTTCTTTCATCTACCCTTAACTTTAGGTAAATGTTATAAACCATCTTCATGTTCATGTTAATATAACATGATCATAGTGTATGTTTCCTATACCCATTGATATTATGAAAGCAACAATATGTTCGTATCTTGTTTAACAATATTCAAGTATTGTTATTCTTGTTGTTATATATTTATGTTTTATTATTTCGCTTAATCTAATTTTTATATATTACTAAGTATATTTATGTATATATATTCTTAAGAGCATATAAGTGCACTAACATAACTTTTATTTATCTTCTTGCAATTTATTTATTTATTTTATGCAATCTATTTATTCATGCATTTTATTAAAACTAGTCTTTCTAGTCTTGGACTTGTCCTTATCAAGTCAAAATAATTTTCTTTTCCTTTCTTTTCTTTTCTTTTATGGGACTAGTCTATCTCTAATTCGAAAGCCTTGATACAAGTTAAGACTTTCAGTACTTGACTTCATATGTTCATATGCTTATTTAATTTCTTATATCTCTTCTATTTCATATAAGTTATCTTTCTTCATATAATATAATCATATGTTCATGGTTATGCATAATGTTGTCTAAATAAAAGGAGATCTTTTCTTTTATTAAAATTTAATACTAAATTCATTACAAAATAATTTTGGCACTTAGGAAAAGTTTCCATTTAAAACTTGGGATTTTAATTCAACAATATCCTTTTCAAAAATTTAAATAAGTTCTTCATAAACTTTTTAAGTGTTAATGTTATGTAAAGTTTTTTCCAAAGCATAGTTATAAAGTTCTTTTACTCTCTTTTTCAAAATAAAATAAATTTATTATTAAATCTTAATGTTGATAATTCTTTGTTATATAATTTTTTTCTTAAAAAATTATTTAAAGAACTCATACCAACACTCTAACAAATACTAAGAACTAGACAAATATATAAGTAAGGTTAAAGTCAACTCACTAGTTAAAAAATACTTAGAAAAGTAATATCATTAAAGAACCTAAAGTAACAAGTTTTCAAAAATATAAAAGCTATTTTTATAAAGCCTATGAAGTAGGAATGCTAGTTAAGATATGAAAAGTACTCATGTGAAATAAACTAAAAATCTTAGTTTTCATTTTAACAACTTACAAAGGAAACTTCTAGATTCTAATCTTTAAATTCCTAAAGGAGATTGTTTTATGAAAAATCATAGTTTGGACAACAACACTTGAATCTTGCATGTAATGTGAGTTTATATATGTATAAAAAGGATTTTTCAACTATATAAATATCTATATGCTTGCTATGGGATCTTTGGTTGATAAAAAGCTTGGAAAGTTGTAATTTTTTAAGGGTTGGAAATTTTGTATTAGTTCTGTACCGAACCTTTTCGTAACTCAAGTGACCTTTTTATGATAAAAGTAACCTTAGAAATAGATATATCTTTTCGAGTAGATAGAAAATGCCATATAATATGCGAAATTCGGAGTTAAAATAGGCAAATTATCGCCATTTTATGTTGGAATTTATTACCATCTAAATTTTGACAAGCATAGTAAAATAAAATTAGAAAATTTAAGTAGAACTTGGATGAAATACCCATCTCGGGTATTTCTTTTGTCTATATGATGAGGACCAAGACCTTCTCTTTCTCAATGATTACTTCGACTATAAGATTGCTATAGCCAAGTGAGTTTTCCTTTACGTTTTATGTATTCACGCATGTACTTATAAAGTGGGCACTAGAATTTAGGAAAAAAAAAAATTGATATGCACGTGGGATTATCATGGGAATTATGTATATCATTATGTGTGATCAATGAACGATAAGTATATCAGAATTTGATTGGTTAATTAATATAAATTGTTTCTATGTATTGTGTTATGTGTGTGAATATTGATTAATCGCCTTAAATGAGGTTAATTGTGGATCGAAAATTCCTTATAACTAAATTGATCATGCATATCACTTAGAATATCATGTTCACCTTTTGCTACTACTCCACAATATGGGACCAAAAAGGTAAACTGCCTACCTACATTTTGAAGAATTAAGACTATCGAGAAATACGACTTTATGGTGTAACTGAGCCGGATTGGTCGCTTTGGGTAAGGAAAGCTCAAAACTAGTAGTACGGTTGTTTAGAACCTCAAGACACACGTGCAAAGGTTGTTGGACTTCATTGGTCGTTGGACCCATTCAAAGCATTCTCTAACCCTAAATAGAGGGCGTAAATCTATTCTATATATGAATCCAAATAGTCGTATGTATTTATTTGGTCATATGGTTATTACATTTCATATGCTTGCTAATGGATTTGTTTGATTGTTCTATTATGGGTACTTTTGCATGAGAAATATCTCACTAGGCTCGTTATGCTTACACTCCAATAGATTTTTTATGTTGAGGACAGTTGTTTTTGCACGGGTAGGACTTATGCTTTTGGAAAGCTTTTGGGGGAATTCTATTCGAAGACTTTAGAGTAGATTTTCTTTAAAATCTTTTGGTTATAGTTATATGTTAAGTAAGACTATGACATTTTGAAAATTATCAGGGGAATACCCTTTTGATATTGTAAGACTATTGACCTTTAAGTAATGAATATGAATGTTTAAGTATTTTCTTAGTTGCTATACTTTTACTATCTTGAACAACATATCCCATCGGTGTCTCCTATTCGTTGTGAAAGTATGCCTTGCATGTGGTATCGAAGCTTTTGAATGACTAAGGAACGTCATTCCTAAACTTTAATATCGTATGCAGCATACTATCACGTTTAGGATACCCTTTAGAGTATAACATTATATCTACGCAGTTTATTCTAAACTTAAGTCAAGGTAAAACTGGAGGATTGCAAGTCCTCAGACACATCTCATTTCATCCTCACTAAACCTCCTTTGTGCATTATATCATGTAGCATATGCATGTATGTCTTTGATTGGATTCCATAAAATATTTTAATGATGCATCATGTTAGGAATGGAAAAATACAAGACAACATACTTAGTTTCATGTTATATTCAGGATCATATTCATAATATCTCGTGTTTTATAATCTAATTTATATATATATATAAGTATCTATATGTATAAGTAGATATAATCTCCGAAGCATATTGCTCTCTAATCTAACATTTACTTTTAAGCATTTTATGTTTTTGCAATTTATTCCCATGCAAATTTTATTTTATTTTTAAAGAGACTTGTCCTTAGTCAATGTCTCGAACTTGTCCATATTCAAGTCATAAGGGGACATGTTCCTTTCTATGTCTTGGGGTACCTTGTCTAAATTCTAAGACTTATATTTTATTTTATTTTATCTTGTTTATTTTTATTTTATTTTTCTTGGTGAGTGGATTATTTCAAGTTCCAAGCGTCACACCTCAAAGGATATCCTAAACGTGGCAGTCTGTCACATACAATATTAAGACTTAAGAATGACTATCTTAGTCATGCAAAAGTCTCTATATCACATGTAAGGCGCACAACATGGTAATAGGAGACGTTGATGGGAAGTGTAGTTTGAGCGATTAATATAAAGCATGCAAAAATCTAGAATAATACTACCCCACATAATATAACTCATAAATTCATTACAAAAACCTTATGGGCATTCCCCGCAAAAGTCTTCAAGGATTGAATCATAAAACTAAGTATATACAATAAATCTTAAATAATATCACCAAAAATTTTAAAAGAAGTCTGATTTAAGTTCATGGTTAGATTTCCCCCAAAAGCTTTCACAAAAAGCCTTGTGCGGATATATGAAGATCATGGATACAAAAGCAAGTGATCCTACGAATATAAAAATCTATAAGGATGTAAGCTTTATTAGCTTAGTGAAAATATTTTTTATTTACCATACTTGAAACAAAGATATCAAACAAGTTAAATTAATTAAGCAAGTGAAATACAACAAATACATAAGCATACAAGACATATGATTTTTCGGAAATCATATGTTGAATAAATTTGCGCTCTTCATTTGGGATTAAGTATACCGACTAATTACAGCCAACATTTTTGCAAAAATCCAACACCTTCATTTCTCATCATTATTATCTACACCACCATATCTTCTAATTCTTAGTTTTTTCAAATTACACAGTTAACACCATGAATCGACAAATTATCATGTGCCTTCCCATAGCCAAGATATATTTAAACACCTTCCCCTATAGTCAATTTCATCTGTTCCACATCGTTGGCCAAAAGATAACTAATCCTCATTCAATAAATAGGATGTGTTTTCTTCCTCAACTATTGCTTCCTCATTGGATGAGAGATTTTAAACAATGAAATAAATAGATTAATCAATTGATGTTAAAAAACCCCAATCCAAGATAAAATATATGATCAATAAAATATATCACAAATTCAATAGCCAAAAAAAAAAAAATATGCACAACTAAACTTATCATCAAACTCACGATTTCAGTTTCACCACGAATCTCTATCTAAATGATATTCTTCGGATTCAACTCGAAATGATCTCACAATTTCATTTAACTTATAGGATCATGTTAATTTAACTCACCATCTTTGACAGCCATGATTTTAGCAAATGCTTGTAAGCCTAAGGTAACATTTTCCATCATAGTTATCTTGTTTCATCATGCCTTTGCTTTTTATTTTATTAAGTAAAGCAGGTACATAGAGCAATCAAGTAGTCATATAGAGCATCACAGGGCACGCAACATCCATACAAACGGCCTCTTATGTGTAGTATAACATTACAACACTAGGAAAATACAAACCACAATGCAGGAAAGCTTTCACATAAGTGAAACATTTATTCCTTGATGCAAAAAGTGCATAAGGAATACTTGATACATATATTTTTCTGATAATTTACTGGTAGTACATGAGCTGCTGAGTTGTCCCAACACCCTGGAACCCGCCATCATAAATAGCCTGACTAGCTCCAGCAGCACCCATTCCCATGGCAGCTTGCTTGAGTGCATGCTGGCCCTGAGGATGCATGAGTGCTTGCATGCCACCCATCTTGCTTAGTGCCATTTGTCTTTCATAGAGTGCCAGATCAGCAGCCGAAAAACCAGGTATCTGAGCAACAGCCGGTGGTGGGAGAGGAGTGGAACTTGTGCCAGGTGGAGTTGGCTTGCTACCCCAGGAGCACTGCAATATGGAAATTTTTCACAGGGGTAAGCCTGTAATAAATGAGCCTGATCTAGAGATGGCAGTGCAACAGGGCAAAAGAAATCAGCTGCAGTATCAAACAAAATTGAGGACTGACATCATGCAACCTCAAAATCCCTAATAGAGATGAGTAATAATTGGCCTCAAAATGTCAGAAATGTGCACATTGACCATTCAGAAAATATTTGCTAGGATAAAATCACATTAAAATAGGAGACACATGAAAAGTTGAAAAGAGAAGGCATACAATCAGCCAACAATGGAGAAGGCTACAAGTGGTTTCCAAACTATGTCTATTGGATAAATCAAGAGGGAATCCAATCTAAAAAGGGGAAGTGCACCCACAGCTGGCGTGGCCAGTAAGGCCTGACCTGCTCAGTTGTGCCTGAAGGTTGGGAGTGAAACAGTCCCAATTAAGTTTGGGACGATTAAGAGTAACTAGTCACTGGAAACACCCATCCACAACACATTCATCCTCAGATACCAGAACTCTTTAGAGCCTTGTTCATAAGCCTTCTTGAAGGAATTGATGAATCGCTCCAGTAAACAAACTACTCAAGACATTTCAAAAGTAAAAATAAAATCACACTCATATCAGCTTTACTGCCAGCTTTTCACCATCCCATCCAATAGCAGAAGGTTAAACCAAATACACGGAAAATATGGTCTCAATACGTACTATCGAGAAACGCACATTATACCTCTGGTGCATTACATTGTGCTCCATGCCACTGATAGCGATCCATGACTATGTCATCCAGTTGAAAACTTAACCATATCTTAAATTTTTATGTACCTTAATTGGTTTACCACAGAGAATTCGAGCATTTCCCATCTGAATAGCCAAAGCTGCTTCAGCATGTGTGCTGTATCTGACAAAACCAAAACCTTTGTCACGTTGAACTCGGACATCTTCAATGACCCCAGCACAAAGAGCATGAAAATGCCTATGCAGTTCAGCAGATGTGACCTACAATATTAGAGACGATAAAAAAAAATTGATTATAATATCAAGCAGGTTGATGGTGTAGTCAACTCAAAGGCAAGCACCTTTAGCAAAATTTTGTGATCATCATCTGTCCCTAAGGCCTCTAACCACACATCATTGTCTAAGCTCTTGGTTAGTAGATCCCCTCAATGGTTAATGTTGTAACCAAGAGTAACAGAAATAACAAATGAACAAAGCAAAATTTAAAACCATATAATTTCATAAATTCTGGACTGAACACACATATATAGGCTGGATTGCTATATTATCAAGGCTTGTCAATATAAAACAATTTCAAAGAGGAACTTATGTTCTCCATCCAAAAAGAGCACGAAATAATCGCCATAAGAACTAAGTTTATATGTAATCAATCAAAACCAAGCATGGAAAAGTGGCAAGAAATTCAAAGGTAAATATTAGTATAAACTTTGAACTACCAACAGAGTAGTATGCAAATCGAATTATCACCGAGCATATCAACCATAAACCAGATACATTCTGAACATCAACCATAAACCAGATACATTCTGAACTTTAAATGAGACAGTATATCATTCCCTTTCATATCAAAAGCCAAAATTGTTCATGGAAATTTTTGCAACAGAGGGGGAGAAATCAAGATGAATAGATATGAAAAAAGAGTTCTTACCTCGGGGGCAAGATTACCAACATACACAGTTGTATATTGTGGATTGTTCTCAGGAATATCCTCATTGTTCCTCTCCTGACCATCATCTAGACAATGCAAGGAAAATAGAAAAGATTAAAGAAACACAGAAACTAAATGCTGATAGCTTTTACAGTGATAAATGTGATTTGACACTGAAATAAATAGCAAAGACAAATTATTCAATAAACACAAGTGGAAAAAAGTTGAAATTACAAAGGACAAAGCAGTTTTGCAGTAAACACTCTGAATGTATATGAATGGCAGAGCAAAAAAGCTTCATCAAGAAGTATCTATAGCCCTACCAATTTTAGATTATCTTATCTGAATATGTAGAGATGAACTTTGAATACCCAACCAGGAGGACATTATCATGTAACCTTACCAGTTTCAGATATTTCTATCTAAATCTAAAGGGGTGATATCGAATGTATAATTATCTAGTCTTAACAGCTCGAGATATTTCTATCTAAATCTGAAGAGATGAAGATTCCATATATAAATAGTGATATGTACATGACTCGTTCTTGTCTGATTTTCTCCCAATTAATGTTAACTGTTCTTTCCCCAAACCAAAATATAAATAGCTTCTAAGCATCTGTAGCAGAGAACTAAATAGCAGAGACTATACAATAACCTGAAGTTCCACTTGTCAGCTCCACCACACTTTTTGCATCTGAACTCTGCTTATCATCACCAGAAGTAGCCCCCTTTGTAGCCCAATTGCACCTTATTTGCCGGCTTCCAAGCCACTTACCTATTTAACAAAACCAGTAGTAAGTTACTTCCCTAGGAAAACTCGTAGGAAGTTCCAACTAATGGGAAGGTTCAAAGCAGTCTTCTATACGCCATAGTTAGGTTGGTGGTCGGTTGAGACCTGACACATTGCTTTAGCTGAGTGATTACTCCAAACATATCAGTAACATCAAATCTTACAATGAAAATTTTTTGGGCATGCATTCACCGGTTCAAAAAATATTAGCATCTTGATGAGAGAAGAAATGATTAGACCAACAGAAACAGGAGGCATCAGGCATATATTGCAAACTGTTTCACAAATGCTTCTTCCCCTCAGCAATGGAAGCTGCCTGAAATAATTTCATCTAACCCTAATTTTATGTGGTTTCCCACTTTAGAAAGCATGATTAGATGTGTTCAACCGACAACGAATACACTACAGCAGGAATGATTACAATCTCTTGAACTACTTTACAAAGTGATCATCTACAGTGAATTGGTAGAATACAGCTTCCATAACAGGGAAACTACGCTGAAGAATGAACTTACCAGTCATGTCATTTATGGCAGTTTGGGCGTCCTGGAAAGAAAACAATTACCAGTACTTGAGCTTTGTTTAATAACAAGAGGCATGGAATAGAAAGGAGAATGCAAGTTAGAAATATCCCATACCTGCTGATTACGAAAGGATACAAAGCCAAAGCCCCTTGAACGCCCAGTCTTTTGGTCCCACATGACCCTAGAATCTCTGCAATGAAAGAACAGGTTAGAATAGCTTCAAAGCACAAGTAGATATTGTTGGTACAGTATCCATGCCTGAACTTATAGATCAAATTCAAAGTAAAAAAATCTTCATTCTATAATAATATACTAAAAGGTCATGACATTGAAGCCAGGACCAGGATACTGAAACTTACGAACAACTAGGATAAACAGAGAAGCAGGCGAAGAGTGTAGCATCTGTAACCTCCGGACTGAGATCACCAACAAAGACATTGAAATGTCCTGCATTGTAAGGACCCATCATGTCATGATTAGTATATTATGTTAAAATCTGTTGTGGCATAAAATTCGTGTAATCCAGCATGAACAGATTTTGGCATGCAGACAATGCTTAATATGAGAAAAATCCGCAATTTTATCCCTGCATATCCAAACCTGATGTGTCTTCCCTCTGGCTACTAGCATATGCCCAGTTGACCTTAATGGGCTGACCAAACCTGTTAATAAATATATCCTTGTTAAGCAGAGGAAAAGACAGCTGAAAATAACTTATCCAACTGTACTTACAAATGCCTTCCATTGAGAGTAACTATTGCAAGAGCAGCAGATCTCCGATCGAAATAGTCCACAAAGCCATAGGATGACTGCATGTACCAAGATTGTTTAAAAAAACGATATCAAAAAACAACCTGAAGTAATGAAATCGTAAAAAGATCCCAGAATTATGTTTAAGGATAAAGAAAAAGGGAGCCACGATAACATGTGCTGCACATAAATATTCTGCAGTATTTAAGAACAAACCTTATCCTTTCTGATAAGCTTGCACCCTTCAATGGGACCGGTGCTTGAGAAGACCTCTTGTAGAAGTAGCTCTGTAACCTGAGGATGGATATTGCCAACATAGCTGCATTTCATCATAAGATAAATTATTAACATTATTTCCACCATCTTAGAGATATTGCCAATCATAACAGCAGGTATGCATGTATACAAAATGCAAGTATCTGCAACAATGCTAGATATGTACTCATGCAACATCCATCATGCCAAACGCTCTGCTCCTAATTGTAATGTGAAAATGGTTCTAACCCAGCCCAAACAAATATGCTGAAGAAAAGAACACAAACAAAAGAAATAAAAAGAAGAAAGAAACTTTCTAGACAGCACTCACACACTGCGGCATGTACTTGAATCAAAGCCAGGAGGCAGATTTCCACTCAAGATAGGCTCTATCTGCAAAATAAAAATGTAAAAAACAAAAGCAAAGAAAAGAAAAAAAAAAAAGAAAAGAAAAAGAAATCCTAGATAAAATATCCTAACGAGAAGTTCCTGGCCAAAAGAAAGTTCACTGGAACTACCAAGACACCCCTAATTGGGCAAATCTCCCTTCATTTCACTCTCGCAATCTGAAGCTTGCAACTTTTAACTACTAATACATATTAAGACTTCGAAAATGCATTACAAACATGATGCAAGGGCCCATAGTCACACAATTTAGCTAATAAGAAGGCAAGCTTGAACATATAAATCAACTATGCATGCATCTTTTTAGAAAGTGACAAACTCCAGACCAAGTATCGCCAACCTTTTCTCGCATTATTCTTTAGTAGAGTATCAATGTGTTTGTTCGTTGCATTTTATTAATTCTAGTGCTTGAACATGCTAGAACACTCCACGCATGTGTCCATCAAAATAATGATAACAACTGGAGCTTGTTCACCAGGAAAGCTCATAAGGCAGTAATGCAACTCTTCAAACAAGCATTATGTCGTATTCCATTTACCGTCCATCATTGCCTTGAGGACTAAGGTGGAGTACCATAAACCTATGTATTACAATGAAATTCCAACTGTAAATAACCATAATTTAATCTTAATTCAATCGGTCCCACTCAAAGCACACCGTACTCGGTACTAACCTAATCCCAGGTCCACTAGTGCTGCATTCTCAAGGCTACCTACAATCCTGAACAGAACATGTTCAGCACATTCTATATGCCGCTCTTCCTAAGAAGTAAGAAGTGACATTAGACAAAGCACTCAAATACCAACACATGCCTTTGAAACCCGATTAACGCGCAACATAGGTAGGGTACGAAAAAACACATTTTCCCTAATAATCACTACTAATTAGTACACTCCACTCCCAGCTTCATCAAAAACAGAACATCATAACTTCGCATAACATGATTTGCACTCAATTAAACAATATCAACACAAAACCGAGATTCCGAAACGCAAAATTCAAGGTTGGAATTGCAAAACACGTGTTTTATCAACTTAATCACAAACGGACACGTCAATGAAAGATCAAAAATCGAAACTTTGAACTTTAAATGCGAATTTCACAAAGAACGCGATACACCCCAAGTGCCATTTTTCACCTAAAATCAAGCTGAAAGTAAAATTAAACTAAAATTTTGGGTCAAAACCAAAACTTTCTTATTTCGTAAGAATAAAATATAAAAACAAAAACCTGAGGAGGAGCTAGGAGACCAGGGTGGTGGTACAAGGATTGTTGCATCATCGCTTGTTGTCGAAGCCTCTGTTGTTGCATCTTTCAATCCGAAATTAGGGTTTTGAAAAATTAAGGGAAAAAAATTTTACATAAGATAAAAATAAAAGGAAAAGAAAAGGGGGAATTTTAAGAACCCAAAAAAAATTAAAAAAAAGGAAAAAAAATAAAGAAAAAAAGAAAAGACAACCCTCGAAAGGAGGGAGGTGGTGAGAGATAGAAGCAGAGCAGGAAGAGAGAGTTCGAGTATAAAGAGGAGAGAGGAAGAGGGCTGTGTAAAGTCTATTCTATTCTATATTTTGGTGGATATTTTTGTGGTTTTAATTTTCATTAAATTTATGCAGTTGGTAGAGAAAGTGAATCCATTGGTGTTCCTTTTTCCTTTTTTTTTTAAACCCCCTTCTCACTACAGACACATGGGGTGGCCTAAGGTAGGATTGTCTGAGCTTTAGAACATAGGGGTTGTGAATGTGGACAATCAATCTAGTACAAAGTTTACTTGGGTTTGGAGTTTGAAACCAGACCAGGGGGACGGACCATCCATACCCCTATGAAACAATATAATGCTAAGCTGGTCTTAAGGTTGATGGGAGAATTTAAAGTACAAACTTAGATTAAATTTTAAAACTTTAAATTCAAATTCAAATAAAACCATCAAACATAACACTCGGACTTAATTAAACTCGATTTATCTAATAATAATTTTTTTATGTGAAACTCAAACTTAATTTAAGACCAAACATTGATAAGACTTGTAAACTAATTAAACCAACTATCATGAAGCTTAAGTTCAAGTGTATCTTAATAAACTAGTTAAAAAACTTGAAACGAAGCTCAACTTGACTATTAAGGCATCGATCTCATAATAGATTTTATGGTTATATTAATGGAACATAACATAATCCCAAGATAATGAAGTGAAAAAGATGTGTGATGAAATAAGCAATTTTTTTGAAGTGCAAAATTGGTTCCTAATTTTCTATTTAAATATTTTGTCATTTACATTAGGACGGTTTAGAATTTGGTTACTATTTACTATCAGTTTCAAAAATCTACAATTAGTGTCATGTTAAAAAGTACGAAACTTTATAAAACCATATACAGAATGAAGTAATCATAGAAAGCATGTATAGCTCAAGTAAGGCTACCAAGATTCTTACATAAGTTTTTTATGATTTAATAAATCTTCAAGGGCTACTTCTATGTTTTTATTTTACCCAAAATAGACTTAATTTCATTAATAAAATCAATAATTTTTCACAATGTGACCCACCAATATTACAATATTTCCATAAAAAATCACAAAGGATGAGCTTCCAATGAAGTAGTTGTGGGTATAATCACCAATCCATATGACACATCCCCTCGAAATGTTAGACTATACCCAATCAGCTAAAGTAGGCTATGTCTTCCAATGAAGAGTTGTGGTTAACTGTTCTATTAATAAACGAAAAAGAAAAAGATACAAAACTAAAGTAGGCTATATCTTTTATTTGTTGCATGAATGCTTTAGCAGCTCAATTTGTAAATATAATCGACCCATTCATTGCTTTTATTACACAAAGACAATTAGATTCAAAGAGCTCGTACTTGGAAAGTAATGAATTTGCAACAACTAGATTCAAAGAGCTCAATTTAACACATGTTCTATGGTCTCTACCTCATCGCAAAAATGACAAAGTGGATTTGGGGTGGCTTTCTATTCAAAGAGCTTGTACTTGGTAAGCAATGAATTTGAAACCGCACATCATAAACGGTGTTAAATTTTCAATAAAGTTTTCACATTTCATATTTTCTTCCAATTGTTTTTAATAAGTTCAATGATTTTGTATAGTTGCGTTTCAAATAATGGTAAGCAAATTTACCAAAGCAAACTTCATGTCACTTGTGAGGCCAAACTTGTTTTTACGCTAATTGGCATTGCTCTAACCTTTAAGACATCCTCCTTGGTAAAAAGTCTTCCAGTTACTAATATCCTATGTACCAATCACACCGTCAATTAGTTTATACATTAGAAAAACACCATCCTCTACTGTAGATTTGGGTCATAATTTACTTCCATTCAAAAAGGAACCTAGTAATCCTTCTAAGCACTAATTTTATATCCAGAACCTACCTTCCAAAAACAATCTCCAAATAGATTAATTTTCCCTTCAATAAGACTACTACAACCCTAAGATGCTTCATGGCTTCATGAAGTCAGAATTTGGATGTAAATACCCTCCAATAAATGAGCCTTCATAACTTTAGATTAGTAACTAGTCTCCAAGCCAACTTAGTTAAAATGGTTAAATTAAAAGTGTGCATGCCTTTAAAACCTACCCCTCCAAATTCGTTAGCTTCTTTCGATTGTCTCTTATTCATCCAATGAAATTGTTTTCATCCTTCCTCTAAATCCACTAAAACTTGGCAACTAAGGCGTTCACCTCGTTACCCCTGATGTAGAGAACAAATTAAATTTAATCATATTACGTTGATTCTCAAAATACCTGAAAAACAATCTTTATTATCTATTGATTCTGTAATTTTACATAGATAACTGGCATACAATTTCAAATAAACAAAAGCAATTATTCAAAAATTTGGGAAAAAAGAGGAAGACAATTGAAATTCTATATTTTTTATAACAACCGATATTCTCATTGCCCTAAGGCGTACATTTAAGCAAGTCGAAAAGCTGCTAATAAGGAAACTAAAAAAAGGATCTTAATAAACAATGTTAAATGGTATTTAAAAAAGAAAAGACTAAAAAAGACATCATATTAAAAAATATTAAATGATATTTTGAAAAGAAAAAAGAATAAAAATGAAAATCCTATAAAAGACATTTATCCATATTCAAAAGATATTCTTAAGAAAGAAAACTATTAAAAGATATTAATGGCAAGTTATTAAAAATTCAATATTAACCACATCATTAAAATATTAGCTACATCATTCCCCTCACGTCGGATAAAATTCGACCTTAAATTTTCATCATGTCATGTAAGAATTGCTTGGAATTAATCATGCAAAGTTGCCACGAGCAATCCTTATTAGGTGTTATAAAGGCTGGAATTGCATAATAATCCACACTTCCCAAATAAAACCTTTAGCTAAAAATTTCTTCACATGTCTCCTTAACTCCTTATGTTTAGAAGGGTTGCTCTAGCTCTCTAGAACTCATTTTGTAATGTGTTATGTTTGGAAGGGTTGCTTCAGCTTCAAGATTAATTTGATGCTGGATATCACATAATGGGTTTAATTCATCCAGTAACTCACTAGAAACACATCGCAAAACTTTTCTACTATGGAACTTGCTACTTCAGGAACTACAACATCTTCAACAACCTTCTTTCCTAACAATGTTTTCCTACTATCTCTAGTTAAAAAACACTTCTTCTGCAGCGTACTCAGTGTCAAAAATTGATCGTCCATTACTAACATCCTCAAAAACATCATCTTTTTCATTAATAAAAATATCAAACAATGGGTCACCATTAGTTTTAAAAACATCATCGTGTTTATCAATATAAGTATCAAAGACTAGTTGTCCTTCAGCCTCAAAAAAACTTCCTCTACCATAAGTGCACCCATACTCTCTGCAAGTTGATCCATTATCGCACTAATCAACGTTCTAAAGCTGCATCTAGCTATTCGTCAATCATTTGTTTGATTTTTTGATCTAGATCATCATGATCAGAGATCTCATTCATTGTCGTTATTTAGTCCGCCTATGTGGTGCCATGACAATCTTAGAGCGAACACGTCTCTAATACCAAGCGATGCAACAAAAAGCAATTAAATTTAAGGTTAATGACGCAAATAATCTATTAACTTTCGAAAAATGAACAATTAGGTACCTGAAGTTTGGTTTTAAACAATTTGGTGCCTAAACAAATTTTTTATTAACTTTTTTCATATCTGAAAGTTTGGTTTTAATAAGTTTGGTATCTGAACAAAGTTATCATTTATTTTTCACACACCTAAAGCAAGTGAAATGAAGTATGAAAAAAGTCTATGAAAACTTTATTCAGGTACCAAAATTGTCAAAACCAAACTTCAGGTATGAAAAAAGTCAATAAAAACTTTGTTCAAATACCAAATTGTTTAAAACCAAACTTCCTAATTATTACTTTTGTGAAAGTTTAAGTACAATTTTTGTTATTATTCCTTAAATTTAATGACATACCTTTTATTCTCAGAATACTCGAAAAACGATGTTCAATTATCTATTAATTACACGATTACCTAGATAATTGACATCTAAATTTGAATAGACAAAAGCAGTAATTCAAAAATTTGGAAAAAAAGAGGAAGACAGCTCGAATCATATATTTCTGATGATAACTAATATTCTCATTGCTAAAGCATACATTTACAACAAAGCCTAAAAGATGTCAATAAGAAAAAGGACTAAAAAAGACATCCTAATAAACAACATTAAATGCTATTTAAAAAGGAAAAGACTAAAAAGAAAAATCATATTAAAGACATGAAATGATATTTTGAAAAGGAAAAAGACTAAAAAGGAACCCCTATTAAAACACATTAATCCATATTCAAAAATAACATTAAGAGATATTAATGGCAAGCTATTCAATATTTAATATTGACCACATCATTAAAAATATTGACTCCATCATTAAAAATATTAGCCGCATTATTATTGACCGCAACAACCCCATTAGTCCAGTTCCTCTAATGGATAGTAGCAACAATTGCCTTGATTAGAACTTCCCTACTAGCATTAAGTAAGCATTACTTCTAACCCTTTAGTTTATTGATATCCTTAGCTTTAACAAAAGTTCTTCATATTTAAATCTACCCCAAATGGTTAGTAGACCTAAATATACTCCAGGGCTGTTAGTAACTCGAATTCTCATCATTCGTCCCAACTATATTCAAATAACAAGATCAGTGTAGGCCTACTTCCTTTGCCTACAATCTTAGGCAAGGTTTGGAGTTGCATGAGAAATTTAATTTAAAGTAATTACTGGCAAAGATGGATTTCTTACTAATGTCCACATGGCACACTACATGGGTCGTTTGGAACAACATTTTCTCAAGAACGAAAACCACTTCAAGACATTCAAGGTAAGCCTAGTCACATCTGGAGAGAGCAATATGTTGTAGCCGAATGATTTGCTAAAAACCTAGAGGTGCTAAAATGAACTTCTACTCTTCTTGGACGTGCTCCATGGGCAAAGACTAAAAAATTCCTTGACAAGACGAGACAAAGTTAGGGAGCTCTGTCTTATATCTACTTAGCTAGCCTTATTAATGTTCTAGTTTCATAAATTGTGTCACTTAGTTATTCCTATATATAAATGTAATAGATATAACATTAAACATTTCTTGTTATTGCTTTGTTGCATTTGTTGGAAGGAATCCTTTCTTTTCTTGTTTAGTAAGATTCAAATTTTGTTTAGATATTTGTAATATTTTATTCTTATTTCTCTATGCACATAATTAAAAAGGGAATAATACCATACAAGTTTTAGATACTTTATAATTTTAAGAGGTCAAATGTAGGTCTCCTACTTTTTGTGTACTTTTAAACTGGCATCCAACCTATTTCCCTGGGATCTACAAAGAAAAATTCTTATATCTTTATTTTTATTTAAATCAATTTTATTTTCTCTTACATTATATTTATTTGTGTATCTACAATATGGAGATAACTAAAATATCTCCTCAATCATAAAAAATGGATTCATAATTTACACCTTGTAGAAAAAAAATATGAATTAAAATTTAACTATTTGTTTATAATTTATAAAATTACATATTTTTTAATATTGATGGAAAAATTTGTAGCCTAGTAGTATTAATATCGATCTTTAAGCGAGATGGATCAAGTTTAAATCTCACTATCACTACTTTAATCACACATAGAAGAAATATCTTTTTTCCACCTAAAATAGCATAAGTACTCAAAAAAAAAAATTGTCAATTTTCACAACAAAATTTCATTCTTTGAAATAATATTATAAGCATGTATAGTTATCAAAAGCTTCATAAAGATATCTTGTTTAATATAAATACTTAAAGAATCACCACTCTAGAAATTGCCATGCTAAAAACTGCTGTAACTTAATAACATAAATACTAGTTTCAATTCAATTCCTCTTCCCACTGTTGAAATATATGCTGTGAAAACATATCACCAATTAAGTTTACAAATAGATGGGGATCATAAAGTTAGCTTGGTGTGCATGCTCCTATTATCAATCTATAAAAGGTTAATGTCATATTTGGTACTTGAAGTTTGGTTAAATGTACAAATAGCTACATGAAGTTTTAATTAGATTTGATCATCAATCAAACTTTTTTGGGTTGCTAATAGTATCCCATGAAGCACCATTAGTTCTTTTTTCTTAGTTGGCCCATCGAGCAAATTGAAAGGTGACACATGGCTAAGTTGAGATTAAAAAATGGCTTCTATAGCTTTTTAACAATATTTAAGTGGAAAAAGCAAAATTCAACTAAGGAACTTGAAAAAGAAAATGAAAATAAATAAAGCATTAAGAGAAATTCAAGGAGTTCAATTAAATTGTAAACACCATGGAAGAGAAAAAGATGAGACTCTAGGAGAATGCATGCTTGAGAGGATGGGAGAATAATCTATCCCCTAATCTATACAAACGTAAGTCAATCAACTCCCTCATCAATTGAAACCCTCACATCAATTATAGGAAACCTTAATTTAACTGACCTCCAAATTGTAATCTTTAAAAGCATTAAGGTAGCTTCCTATTTCTATAGTGCTTTTTTGTCATTAAAATTGCTTAAGCTGCCTAAACTATTTGCATACTTCATATTTCCATGGTAACACCAAGCATTGTCTTCTTTCCAAAATGATTTACCATGTCACATGATTGGGGTTCTCTCCTGAGTTTCATGCAAATGATTTGAGGTATCTCACTCTAGGGTTTCATTGCTTTTGGGAGTTATCTTTTGACATTGAGGCATTTAAGATTAGCGTTTAAATTTGTGTCCTAAGAGTTTGGATGGTTCAATTTGCATGATTATTTCTTTGATCACTCCTCCTTCTAAAATCACTTTCAACTCCCACACTTTGTGCCTTTTTACTTTGACTCATAACTTGACTAAGTTGGTTAATCTTACAAGTAAACTAGGTTTTCTTTATTTGACTTTTTTTTTTTATGTTTTCTATGTTTTTTGTTCTCTTTTTATTCCTTTTTATTGATATTACACTACTAAATGACATAGAATGTCATGTAACTCTCCCTGCCATGTGTCACATTTCGATTTGCTCCATGGGCTAGTAAAGTAGACAAAACTATGTTACCATGAAAAGTTTGGTTGATGACCAAATCAACTAATTAAAACTTCAAGTATCTAGTTACATATTTGTTCAAACTTCCTATACTAAATGTGACATTAACCCAATTGAAATAACAATTTTGTGGGATTAGACAAAAAATGATTAGCATTGTAAAATATTTATATATTTATAATATGATTACTAGTTAATAAAACCTTATCTTACAAAAATCTTATTGACTATCATGTGTGATTCTTCACATGTAATAATCAATTCTTTTCTTTTTTCTTTTTTTTAGTTTTGTTTCAATATGTTACATTTTTTTTTTCTTTTGTCGATTGTTATTTGTTATAATTATTGGAAAAAAGAGTCAAGTCCTAGTTAATCCCATCAGGTGCTATACCACTAGGCTACAAGAGTCTTAGCATTATGTTATTTAAATACATAAATTTTTGGAATTTATTTTTTAGAATTAACAAATAAGGTATATTAAGGACTTATATCAATTTGACAAATATTTACTCTTCCATGGTAAAAATCCGCATTTTAAAAATTTAATAGAATTACTAACGTGACATATATACTTTTCAAAATTGTTCTTTAAAGGAAAAACCTCCAACTAAATGTAATAAGATAAACAGTTTAAAAAGAAAAGTCTATATATATAATTTTTTTCCATTTTTTTAATGTATGGAGAATTAAAAAATTAAAAATAAAGATGAAAATAAAATACCATAAGTAAGAGGTTCTAGTTTGGACATGTGAGCAAAATTGTTCTATATAATAGGATACAATATATGACAAGCCACCTCAACTTTGAAGGAATGTTTAATTTACTCTCTTTTTAACTTGTCAAGCTTGGTAGCCATTTGAACATTTTGTGCCGTATAATCTAAAATCCATTTGTTTAGTCACATTTATCTTATGATTTTCGAGAAGCAACTTAGCATCCTAAAACTTTGAATATATAGGAATCCAGCAGCACATGCTACATATATATTGCGAAAGTTCTTGAGTTCATTGTTAGCTTTTATTGTCAAGCCACTAATATTTTCCAAAAAATGTTTCATACCACTAATATGATTTAGTTAGACACCATGGGAACTGACTCGACCTGCAACTGTTAGTTCCTAAATCGCTAATCAGCCCGTAAGTGATAGGTTTGAACTGTTAAGTGACTTACTGGTTTTGGTGGGTAGAGTAGAGAATCTATCAGTCCAACTGGGTCTTGAGTCGCTTGGTAGAGAATCGGTGATTGACCCATGGAATCAGCTTATTCGATAAATGAGGGGGAAAAAAAACAAAACTTAAAAGTCAACCGATGAAGTGAATGCAACATGGTGAAGAATTTGTGGCACATCTAAGGAATTTTGAAATTAATTTTGCAACTGTAGCAACATTATCATGTAGCCTCTATTGTACATGTCGGAATGAAATGAATTGTAGAGTTTTGATTGTGTTAAAGAACAAATGCCAAAAGGTGAGAATGTCAAATCGAGTTAGTTTTAACAGTCGGTTCTCAAGAACCGAAAATCGGCTTGACCTTCAAGAGTTTAGGTCCGGTTTTGGACCTAAATTGACCTTATACTACCTCTAGACTTAGCTAGAACTTGGTTCAAATATCCTAACTCTTACAATAATAGTTAATTGATCCACAAACCCCTTATTTAGACATTGGGATTCAAAAATAATTCAGACAAGTTGGGATGAGTGATCCACTTAAAGGAGATAGAAGTGATTAAGAGTGATTGCCTTGAGTTGACTAATGCTACAACTAATATATGCTATTATATGATCTTGTTATTCGCATGTTAATGTTAGTGATCGTAAGGGATGCTTGGGTTTCCTATACTATGATGATTGTATATAGTCTGAGTATGGTCTATGGAATCCACTCAAAATTTCGATTTTCATCTTTGTAATCATCATGTATATTTTGTATAAATACATTGAGTGGCATGTTTGTCTAACATATGATGAAACCAATATAGTATATGACTTTTTGATGAGCCTATGTATTGGTGGTTAGATAAATAAACCAAATAGCTATGTTATCATGCTTCCTTTCTTTAAATATTGAAATCTCACATCTTTGATTACTTTACTAATTATGATATCAGCAAGTTATTAATTTGAACTCCTAAAAACAATAAGAAAATCTATAGGAAAACTAAATACACACATATAACTTTGAAATGTTAACCCTTAACAAGGACAACCATGAGGTATAGTAGAGACCAAGTTACACGCCTAGATACTTAAAGGAATGATGTCCAATTGCTTGAACGATCGGGAGATAATGCCCCCACTTATGTAGCCCTGAATTCCTCCTAAGCCCTTTAGTATTAATGACTTAATAACAATGGATGCTCCGGCAACATTTACTTGTAGGAGAGAACGTTGTTGAAAAGAAGTCACAAAAGACAAAAAGAGCCACTCCTGCCACATTGATGGATTGTTGGATTTCGTCAAGACAATCAAATTCTTTAAAGGTAACTTGAGCAACCAATCGGGAGCTAATCATTGGCTAGCACAATTATAACAGTATTTCGAGGATTTAGAAATCTCCAAACATTAGAAAGTGTCTCATAAAACCTTCTTACTCAAGATAATCAAGAGCATGAGTCTGGTAGGACATGAGGTTAAGAACGTTATAGACATTAATAACACATAATATGTTCACACATCGATATAGGTAGGAATTTTCATGAGAAACATCAAAATGAGATGGTGGCAATTTTGTTCCCTTTAAGAAAAGGCAACACTAGCGTTTCCAAGTGTAACAATAAATATATAATCAGTGTTGAAGCAAACACTTTTTATTAGAGATTGATTATCTATTTTTAACAATAACCTTTATTGAGTATGTATCAATTAGGAATGTAATACTATAACGGTAACATATGTGGTATCGTATATGATCCCACTTTTCTATGTGATACACTTTTAATGAAGAGTATTGTCAAAAATAGATAGACCCTTGACTTACTTATCTTTTACTCGAGGATTTGATCCAATAATATGGTGTGAATTGGAAGACTAAGACTTATCCACTTAAAAGGGGTTATAGAAAAAGTTAGGAAGTTGGGAGACAACCACGTGAAGATGCAAATGCAATAGACTTGTAAGAAAGGTAACAGAGTCATCAGGCAAGACCTAAGGTGTATTATCATGCAAACTTTCTGTTCCCTTTCGAGTGTTTTAGAGTTTGATTTATAAAATTATTATTGATCAGAAAATAAGTTCATGAATTATGACATGAGCACATGCATGTGAGCCTGTTAAATTAATTCTTGGATTTATGTTTGTACTAAATCAAAGTTGAAATGACAGAGACATTTGAGGAGATAAAGATTGATCAGATTAATTAAATCGACAAGAGGATTCTCACCAGACCACCGACGGTCAATAATTAAAATCTTGAAAAGGACATTATTGCTATTCTTGGGATAGTTATGGCTCATAAGGGAAGTATGTACATATATTAATGCAGTTGAAGTATATACTAGAAGCATAAATTAGTTTATAAAAATGATGGTTTATACATGAACCCATTCTTTTTATTTATAGAATTTCCTATGACGGTGATATACTGATATTTGCCAATTAGTTGAAGTAGCTAGGTTAATTATTTTTTGAAAGCACATTATGATTATCTAGCTAAAATTGGAGTTTTTTTTTTTTCTTTGGCCGTTAACTAAAATTGGAGTTTACATAGTCTAGTATCGACTACGCAGTCTCTTACTTTGTTTAGTATTGAGTACGCAGTCTCTGAAAGCTACCTTACACCCACCAATTTTTAATACTATAGTAAATGACCATTACGCCTACTAATTTTAAGGAGTAAATCTGGTATCTTAACTTTACATCAAAATTCAATTTAGTATCTAAATTTTAAAATGATCAATATAATATTCAATCAAATTTTTTATGATTATTTTTATTACATCATAAAATTTATTCTGTTTTGTGGACATAGAAAAGTAGTATATCATTGAATTTATATTAAAACTCCTAACACTAATAGTAAATAGCCAAAAAAAAAAAAACTTTACTTTGAACTTTTATGTAAAGTTCATATATCGAATTTAGCATTTTTCCCAACTTCAAAATTATTTTGAAAAGAAATCGTACATGATTCATGAAAATCAATTTCCACTGATTGATAAATGATGATTTCAATCCGCACCATAATAAGGAAAGCACCATGAAATAATTGCAATGATCGGTGTAACGTGTAACTATATGTATCGTAGATTTGATTATTCAAGCTTGTATTTCTGATTGGAACCAAACCTCATAACATTCATATTGTCAAAGTACGACATCTATTATTTTTTGTTACAAGTGTAGTTAGGTGTTATGTCCACAGTTGAAAAAGTATAAGAGTTAAAGTCCTGAAATGAAAAAAAAAAAAAAAAGAATAAAAAAGGATAAAAATTTAGGTCCTAAAATTTAAAAAAAAAACAAAAAATAAATTAGAATAAAAAACCTAAATGTAAGATTATTAAGACCTTTTATTCCTTTTTACTTGTTCAATTATAAAATCTATTTTTATTCTGTTTTCTATACTGAACCTTAACTTGAATGGCACTTGCAATAAGGTGATAGAGATCTTAAATTGATTTGTTTTTAATAATTTAGATTTTAAAACAAAAAATTTTAGAATTGAGGTTATGAAATTAAAAGAAAAAGCCTTTTAATGCATTTATCCCACTTTATTGTTGCTTGGACTTATATCTGTATCTTAATCAATGTTTTTGTCGGATGTCACATTTCTTCGGTAGTACAAGTTAATACAAATTAATAAGAGCTACAAACAAGTCGAGCCAAACCGAGCCGAACTTTTTATCAAGCTTAAAATTAAGACTCGATTCAGCTCGTTCAGTTAAACTAACTTAAGTTCGAGCTCAAACCAAGCCGAGCTTTTTATCGAGCCTAACGAACTTTTATCGAGCTGGACTAATTTAGATAGCTCATTTTCCATTTTTTAAATATAAAATATAATATACAACTAGCCTGGTCGTGAGCTTGTTCACGAGCCTAAACAAGTTTGTTCACAAGTTGGCTTGCAAGCCTAAATCAAAGTTAGAACTCGACTCATTTAGATAAATCAACTTTAGTTTATGATCGAGCTCGACCTGTTTACTAATCGAGCTCAAGTTGAGCCGAATCTAAAGCAAGTCGAGCTCTAGTAGCTCACGTGTAGCTTAACTCGTTTGCAGCCCTAAGCATGGTTTATGAAAAACTTAAATAATCATTTGCCAATGTAAAAAGGTTGGGTTATATGACCTATCAAACGATACGCCTACATAATAACAAAAGGATAAAATAATTAATGTAAGCATTTTATTTTTAGAACCTAATAAAAACTAGAATCGTAAATGAGTTAAATCAAGACAATACAGTACTAAACTTGAAGTTTGAGTTTAAATACTTAGAGTTTGAGCTAAACTCTAACTTGATTGAACTTCTAATTATGAGTTTGAGTTTAACTTAGAATGATATACGAATTCAACAATATGATTAAACTTATTTTGACTTGATTATCAATAAAAAATATTATTTTTTATTAAGATAATTATAATGTCTAAATATGGTTGAAACTTAACTAACATTCGTGTTTAACTCAAGTTTAACTAGCTCACAAGCTGGTTAAGTCACATATCATAAAACTTGGGCTTCAATCCATAAATTACCTGTGTAGCTTGAACTCAACTTTGATTCACTATTATTGAGTCGAATTAGAGCGAATATGGAGTGTTGAGTTTACATGATTTATGAGTAGATTCTTCTTATTTATACCTATAGCAAAACGATATGATACATCAACAAGACAATATTACAATATAATCTTCTTGTACCATATTTAATGCATGTAATACTAGAGAAGGTATTTTTGTGTGGTGAATAAAATAGTACACTAGATAACGTATATTCTGATAGTATATCTTTTGTATGATTGCATGTTTATTAACTATGGTTTTCATATTATTTAACTATAATGCATTGTTTATAACAAGGACACCCTCGCAATGAATGTGCCCAAGGGCGGATTTGGAGGGGGATTCATGCTCGAAAAAAGTTAATTTTTAGGTTTTATAAAAAAAAATTACAATATGTATATTCTAGAGGGTAATTAAAACATAATAAGATACATAACTAAATGATTAAAAGTTTTATTTTGCAATCAAGAGATTATACATTTAACTCACACAATTGTTGTTATTTTACTTTTTCAAGATTCATTTAATTATTTAAATGATTTTCTCTCCTTTTTTTAATTTATTAAATGATCGATTATTGACTAACTTATGTTCTAAGTGATTTTTAAGTATAGTTGATGAAGTAAATATAAAAATTATTATGAAAAGAAATTATAGAACACCAATATTAATGTTAATTTGCATTTTTTTAACTAGCAGTTTCTTATTGAGATATTCTAATTTATTTTTGTTAAAAATGAAATTATGTAAGCTTTATGTATCAAATTTTTCTTAATACATATCAATTAATATATACGCTATAATAAAAAGGTGGAGAAACAACACATCCCTTCCCCCAAATATAAAAAATTTAACATAATATGTAATTATCTGAACTTTAAAATTATTCAATTTAGTACCTAAAAAAACTATTGTACACACTAGCAGTACCTTTGTCAATTTCTTTTAGGTACCAAATTAATCAATCAAAGTTCAAGTACCTAATTGCATATTTTTTCAAAATTCAAGTATCATTTGTGACATTATCCCTAAATTAAATAGCTAATGTTATAGTCATCCTCAATATCAATTATAAAACTAAATTAACCAAACCATTTAGCATATACATGTAAAAGATATTATTAGCTCAATGCTTTAGAGTTAAAACATTATACAAAATAAAATTTCTTGAGGATATAAATTAGAACAAAAAAAATTAAATGAGGGTTCAATCAAACGCACAAATGCAAAGGCATTCAAAAAACAACTATAACCAATCTAATATGATTTCAAATAATAAGACAATTTAGAACAACAAATATTCAACATGTAAAAATCACCAAAAAAAAAAAAAGAAGGAAATAGCCTATATTTGTTTTCATAAATTATATACTATATGCATGGAGTAGATAGCTACTTTTGACTTGATAGATAGGTTTGACCAACAATACATGCTATTAAATTGGATATGAAAATTGATTATTAAAATAGCTTAAAATAAGCATAAATTCTTTATAAAATTAACCATTATTGCTTGCCCAAATAGAAGTATTTCAATTAAAAATAGACATTGATTATTACATGCGTGTGTATATATATATACTAGGGATATATAAGCTAATAAATGTCGTGAAAATGGAAGAGGACAAGAGATTTGAAGCAATTACCTATTTTACCCTCAAAATTATTAAGTTAGACTATGACAACGCATATTTTAATAGTCTTTTCGAATAATTTCTTTTTTAGAGTATTCGAAAGAAGGGAAAAAAAGGCATGAAAAAACTTATCCTTACCCTTCATTGATATGATGATGGGAGCTTCTACGATCCTGTCGACGATAGTTCAATTAACCATATAACCATTAAAATAAATATAATAATTGGAATATTAACTATTTAGTAGTTTGATCAATATTAGGTATAGTGTGAGCAGTTGGATAGTGATGGGACTGATCCTATCAGAATTAATGATGGGACCATATAATTTCCCATGATGATATTAAATCCATATAGATAAGTATTTGGAAACAACCAACTCTATAATTATGGTCTATACATATTTAAAGCACACAATTTGAACAACATAAAGTATGTATTTAATGAAATTATTTATGGAAGTCAAGGTCTAGTAAATGAATGGCCCATTATTATGTTGTCCAAATCACAACTCCTCAAGAAAATAAAGCAACATTAATAGTGTGGTTGGTTCGTAGAGAAGGAATAGTCCCTAGGCTTTACACTAAACTTACAAAAACAATGTATAGCTAATGGTGTACGAGGCTTGATACTTAAGTCAAATTGCATACAAGTGCATAAAAGTCAAGAAATAGATAAGGGATATCAGAGACGCATTACCTCTTTTGTGATGTACAATGAGGATGTTTATAGATGGTGATCCTTGCGTAATTGTATATGTTGTGGGATCACAAAGTACTAGGAGGTTAGAGACATTTATCAAAGATGTAAGGGTTAGGCCACTAATCTATTAAGCTTGCCACTATGCATACCCCTAATGGAACTAGTAGCAGTTGAAAAGAAAGTGCTAAGTGAACTTAGCCTGAGATCTATCTAGGTATGTCACTTAGTAGATTGGTGTCTAAGTCGAGCGAGTTGAGATTCCATGAGCCTTAGAGGTGAGTTTGAATGGGTCAAGCCTAGGCTTAATACTGGCTTGGTGGGTGATGGGTTAAGTGGGCCGAGAAGCCCATTATCCATTATTGACCATTAAAAAAAATAGCAATAACATTTAATGTCACAATAACAAGTCTCTATTTTCTATGATTGTAACTAAATGGGAAAAAGTTCTTGATCAAATTCTTCTTCAAATAGGCAATTAACCATTTGTTATTATGATTTATGAAAAATGGCAATTTATTCTTGACTTTGATTTTGGTTTCATTTTTGGAAAGCGAAATGAATAGCCTTAAAAGAAATATGCTAGTAAGATAAGGTTTTTTAGGGAAAAATAGAGATCTCTTGTCCTGATAAAGTAGATAAATCATCCCCACCATCTCTTTTCGGTGATGAGGACAGGTCTACTAAAAAGGTAGAAAGCAGACATGAAGAGGAGATTGATCCTGACAAGTGACAAGGGTAATAGCTTGGAATGACTTTCAAAGAGATATCGATACAACAAAGAGAGCATATAAAGGAGGATGTTTTTTCTGCTACGGAAATCAATGTGAGCGATTGGGATGTAATTATGGAGATGATGAACAAACTGCCTTCCATTTCCTTTTCTAAACGGGTTGGGTCTCTCATGTCCTAAACCATGAAACAAAAGGTTATTGTCAGACTCCTAGGAAATAACATTGGCTATAAGGTTCTCTCTAATAAAATTATGAGTCTATGGAAACTAGAGGGTGATGTGAAGATTGTTGACCTAGATAATGGGTATTATATGGTTCGGCTTTCTTCAGTAAATGATTACATGACTGCAATGCTAAAAGGTCCATGGACAATTGCAGGTCATTGTTTAACAATTCAACCGTAGTCTCCCTCTTTTAACACTAAAGATGATAACTTGTCTGCCATAGCTGCTTAGGTATGGTTTCCTGGCATGCTTATTCATTATTATCATAAAAATATGCTTAAGGCTATTACTAAAAATAAGAAAGTTTATCAGAATTGATTACAATACTGAAGCTTCTTAGCTTAGCAAATTTGCTCGCATGGTGTTGAATTAGATCTTCGAAAACGATTGGTATCAAAGATTATCGTTGATGGGTGAATACAAAATATTGAATATGAAGACGTGCCATTTATTGCTACAAGTGTGCTATGTATGGCCATGTGAGTGATATGTGCCCGTACTCTAAACAACAGGGATTAATGGCAGTTAATGATAAAATTGGTGAAATTCATAATGTCTTGCTGGATGTTCAACCAAATTTCGAGATTGCTACAGATCTACAGATCCATGTCGTTAGAAAAGGAAGGAAGCCAAAAAATCAAGAAGGATCTATAGATAAGAGGAAATCAAGGTTGACTGAGCCAATCATGCCACAAAATTCAGATATATATATTATATATATTAAATATGAATTCTGTTGAAATATATAAGTATGTTATTTCTATTGATATGCTGGAATTTTTGGAAAATTAGTAGATGGTGATGATTTAAGTCATGATATGAATTCAATTGTAAATATACGTATATACTAGATAAGATAATATAGAATAAGCATGTTTTAGATGATTTAAATATACTAGAAAATCAACTTACATGCATATATATGCAATGTGGACAGTTTGAGTTGTTAAATTTAAATAAAATATAAATTTATTTTTGGATGAAATTTGAAAAAAAAATGATAATTTGACATGTTTATATATAAACTAAAAATTTTTGTGATTTTTGAAATACATTTAATATTTTTAAAAAATTAAATTACAAAATAGTAAAACATGACAAAATAATATTTTGGCCAACAGTGGTGGTGAATGTATAGGGCTATTTTTTTCTTTCTTTTTGTGTGTGAAATTATAATAGTGTGATAAAGAACCAGCCAAGAACCAGTCGGTATCATCCATAATTTTGATTGAACTGCTCATCATTAGTGTTGTCTCCTGTTCCGACCAAATTACATATAATTGAATTTCAAACCCTAATTAACTAATTAGTTTAGGCCAAATTAATTTGTGAAAAAGTAAAAATATGTGTGAGTAGTTTACATAAAAATTTGAGCTTGAGAACCCGTGTTTAAGATAGTGAATTGATTTATTAAAATAAGGTGCACACTAGTTCTATAGAAATGAAATATTAAAATTTAAGATAAATTAATTCTAATCAAATAAATAAGAAATAAATGTAAATAATATGTTTTCATATTGAAATATGAATTTTAAGATGAATAATTAATTATTTTGATTTTAAGAATTTATTTAATAAAATAAGTCTAAATATTACATTATAAGATAACATAAATATAATAGGAAACTAGTTTAGATTCCTTAGCATATTTATAGGTAAAAATGGATTATGAATGATACAAATAGGATAATTATATCTTAAATGAGTTGTTTCACTTAATAAGAGTATATTAGACTGACTATAGGAAATGTTATTGAACAAACCATTTTAAGGGCTTAATTACCATAAAATGAGTTTAGTAAATTAAGTTGAATATAAAATTAATTAATTCTATTCAACTTGGTTTAGTAATGTTAATATAGATATATTAACTAATATTAACTTAGTAAATTCTTTAGACTATCAATTTAACTTGTAAACTCTTATAAGACTATATTAGCCCGTAATTGACATAGATATAATACAATTATAGTATGATCAACCATAAATAATAAGAGGAATATGTTGTTTCAAATGTATATTTGCTAAAAAATGAGAATTTAAATATGAGTTTGATATAAGTTAATAATTAATTTAAATGCTTATATGAATTAATCACTTGAACAAATATTTGTTATGAGTCTATCTTTTAAAGTATCTTCTAGTCTATCTTCTATTTGTTCAGAGTATAGATTTTATATAAGGTATGTAGTGACTTATGTCTTACTTGCTAGGGTAGACATATTAAATGAATTAATACTTAAAGATAGTTTTAATAATTGCTTGTTACTTATGCGTGGTCGTTTAACCCGGTCCAAGAGGCAACAACCTTGCTAAGTAGTGCCAACACGATAGTTAGGTTCTTAGGCCATCCTCCATCATTGATATTGGAAAAATGATGATTATTAGTGGCTCAACGAGTAGCTGATAGGGGGAAATAGTATCAGGGTAACATTTATTCATATTGGAAAGAAGTATTAAAAAGTCTAATATATGGGCTTTGTTACTCCATTTAATTACAATGGACTAATATGGATAAAGATAAATAACGGCTTTGACCCCTAGATGAGACTATTACTTATAGAGGTAGGAGATATAGGTATTCAGACTGCCTATATTAACCCCTTGAGTAGTTACTACTACTTAGGATCCTCAGGTTCTCAGCGTATTGCTGAAGTATGAGTGCTCCTCTATTGTTTTGCTACACTTTAGTTTAAAGATATAAACTATTGGTTGTTGCATTTCATATAGAATATGCATGCGTGCCCATCTCGTATGTGCTTATGTTGCCGTTGTACTGGGCTTCGACTTATTCTTTTCTTTTTTAGATGATGATTTGGATGCTTATGATTATCTCGGGTATGGGACAACATTAAAGGAACTTATTAACAAGTGCAGTGACTATGATTGCTGGATAATTATCTTTATTCTAAATTATTAAATTTTATTTTTAAACTTATATTTTGATGAGGGCCTAACTGTGTGCCCATGGTTTATATGTTGAGATACTTGATACTCTTATTTTGAGATACCTAACGGTATGATACTTTTCTATAAAAGATATGAAAGTAGCCTATTTGTAAATTATTTTGAGAAATTTATTTTTGTG
The DNA here is from genome assembly GCA_024138025.1 of Combretum micranthum. Lineage (NCBI taxonomy): Eukaryota > Viridiplantae > Streptophyta > Magnoliopsida > Myrtales > Combretaceae > Combretum > Combretum micranthum. The sequence continues at coordinate 67,636 of JAMXBD010003134.1, read as the reverse complement.
CTATAAATTCCAGTTGTTTTTAGAAAATAATTTAACGATTTCATAATCTAAAATTTATTTAGCAACGATCACGATAAAATGTAAATCAGGTTGGCCTTAATGTATAATGCGTAAATGTTATACATGGAGGTTGGGCATGCCTTGACCTAAATTAGGGCATGACAATGATATCGACTTGTTGGGTATCTATCGGGTTTGTTATATGATCTAAACTCAACCCTATAACTCTATAGGGTTTTTACTATATATCCAAATCTGACCTAAAATCCTACAGGGTTTTTAACAGGTCAGGAACCCTATAACGACCTACTCGGTTGCATCGCTATGAAAGATGCAAAAAATGAAAAATTTACTCCCAAAACTTAAGCTTTAAATTTAAGATTTTCTTTTACATTGTGCAAACAATAAATGCTTATTTACTTCACCATAATTATATTTTATTGCAGTTTTACTCCTTACAAATTGCTATAAGGTGGTGACTATAATAACTATTTCATAAGAAATCTCTATTATAAAAAAATATTGAATATACATTCCATCCTCAAATTTACGAATGGTAATTCAATATTGAATTATCTTTTTTTTTTTAAATTCCTCAATTTAAATAAAAGTATAATAAAAGAAAATCCTATTACATTTCTACTTTATTCCTCATTAATAGGAATTCTATTATAGCTTTATTTATTTAGTGAAGTGAATGGACTATAAATATAAATATAATTCAATAAAAATTATCTAACAAATAATTTATATATTCAAAAACTATATACGATATATCAAAAGCACTAATATTCCAATCAACTGATAATAGGTCATACACACAACAACCTCTATCCTTATGCAAACCTTAATTGCATCAAACTCTTTTCAAATACGATATGATCTTGTCTAACGTAGAAGACAATAGTTCGGTTTATCACCATGATCTTTATCACCATCCCCATTTGGTTAATTTCCTAATCATATTTCTTCAAAGCTATTGATCTAACGACATGGTAAACGATCTCGGTGACTTCTCCAAGCTTCTTTATTATTGCTCGCCTTGATATAGCAACCAAAAGCTGCAATACAATATTCTGTGAGATAATTGTAAGAAATCTACAAAGATATCGCTTTACCTTCCACTAACCAAATCGAATAACATTTATAAAGAATCACAACTAATCTATGTCAATCTTGCAGCTTTGATCAACAACACAATATGCTAAAACAAATAACTACTAAATTTACAAAAAAAAAAAAAAAAAAGTACTTGTTATTTGATAGAATGACACTTCCAACAACCATGTACTCTATGATAACAACTCTATGTGGTTGTGAGAAAACCAAGAATTTCATAAGAAGTTATGGAGGCATCAGTTCCAATAAGAAATTTTTTGCCATTTTCTAATAGTAAACCGATCAAGAAATTATCAAAGGAGGGAAAGAGAGAAGGGAAGAGTGAAAATAAGTGGCTTGATTATGGAATATAGATAAGTAAAGAGTAATTAAGACAATTTACATTTATAACCCGAATTAAATAAAATTCATGTATTAGCATTGTCAAATGAACATGATTGATACATGAAATTTAAATAATATAAATGGCAATTACGGCTAAATGAAAAAGACACCAACCCCTCTTTTGCTTTAATAATATAGATAGATTTATTTTCTAGTAATTAACACATTAATTGTTTTCAACGACATTATAGTATGATAACTTTTAGAAAATATAAATCTTATCACTCGAGGATGTGGATCGGTAGTTGATCTTAACCTAAGCTACTATCCATGTAAATCCCATGCATGAGCCACTTTTAAAGATAAAGACCTACTTGTAGTTTTCCAAATGGAAGTAAAACGGGTCCATTTGATCAAAGTCACACAATGGAGAGACAAAACCGCAGTGTCATATATAACCGAATTCCAAGCATATTCATGTAATGTAGAAACAAGGATTACCCACCATTCAGTGAATCCTATCTTTTTAATAAGGTGACAGTGCATCATTTGTACAAATTTTAGTCCCAAAATTATCATTAGGGACTTTATCTCAACCATGTAGAAATATCGATATCCTTGATGACATTGGAGATCCTACAATTTGTCTTGATATAATTAGAATTGCAATATTACGTACCCCCGGTGAGGCAATTACTAGCTCAACATGCAAAAAAGTTTTTAAAATAAGCCTTATTATATGTCAATGAAGTCAAATAAGCTGATATTGTCTTAATATAATTGTAAAAGATAATAATAGATAAAGCCAAATGATCCACTTGACAAGCATTAAATAACTTCTTTTTTCAAGGCTAACTCCACCAATCCATAAAAATAGGGTTTGTGTCGCATTTGGTATATGGAAATGTACCAAAATAAAATCGTGAATTTGGGTTCCATTTTTATCTTATGTTTGGATCCAATATTATAAGTAAATCGTAATTACCTAGAATTGACGATTCTAACTTTGAAGATGAATTGGATTATGCGTGAAGAAGGTAAAATCACGATTCTGTTCCATCTTTACAAATAATTATTATTACAATTATGTTTTTATCCTCTAACCCAGTTATTACCATGTAAATTCTATTCTATTTCATAACGTAACCGTATTTTATAGTCTACCACTTGTTCCATTCATTCATCCAATTTTAATCCATTTAATTGATTACGAACGATTTTTATACCAAAAGTGACATTACAGTTTTTATTCACATCTTTATAACTGCTGATAAGAATTATGTTGTGTTGTGTGGGTAGGTTTTTTTAGCAATGGTAGTTTATGACTATAAAAAAATATTATTTAGATAATAATTTATTTTATTAAATCAATTATTATTAATGTTGTGTTGTGTGGGTAGTTTTTTTTTTTTTTTCTATTGGCCCAAAGAAAAAATATGCTTTTTTTTCTAATTGATAAATACCATATGGACAAAAGTCATAGTTTTCAAAATAATTCCATACATAATTGACTTATTTCATCATTTACAATTCCTAAAAACTTTTAGTGCGGGTACAACACCAGTTTGAATAAAAGTCATACAAATAACTGTTGCAAATCAAGCATACCATTTTCCAGTAAAAGACATGGGACTTCTGACAGAAACAGTGAACTCAATACAGAGAAGTACATATAATACGAGAAGAATAAATCAAATCAAAGCAACACAAGAAAACACAGATTAGAGTTCAACAACAACAACAACAACAACAACCAACAAATAGAGCAAACCACCCAAAAAAATATAAAAAATAAAATAAAAAGCACATTCTCGAAACAACATCACGGACAATATTCAAAGGATGTTACATCCGGGACAATGACACCAGTCGGCTGCCTGGTGGATGCAGTGGTGATGAGATTGACACCAGCTATCCATGCGTACCATGTCCTCAGGAGGTATCTCTGGAAGCTGTCTTTTCTCCAGGATTTTCATGATTTCTTCAGTTTCCCCAAACAATTTGAGAATGTTACAAGCAGCCTCTCTCCTTTTCTCAATAGATGTGCACCGTTTACATTCCTGAAGAAGATAGGATTTCAAATTTGTAAGGCAAGCTCCCAATATATCCGAGATGGTACGGCGCAGTTTGTCGAAGATCAGGCCGGGGTCATCCGGACCGTTCTTGCAATCTTGCAATATCATCTCACATGTCCCGTACAGATAATGTGCTCTCACTAATCGAAATGAGGACCTTGATTTCGTGAACGATGATATCGCAGAATATTTAATCGAGTGGAGAGTTTCTTTTGCAGTTTTATTTGTGAAACGATCCTTGGGAACACACCTGAGGAGGAACCTTGTGATATTCTTAAGCTCTAATTTATGCCATAGCGAAGATGCACCAAGCCTAGAATTGGCGAAATCAAGTTCCTTGTTGAAACTGTCTTCTATGAGCTTGACATAGACAAGGCCCTCCGTCACACCTAACCTCAACTCATCTATGGAGTGGGAATTGATATTAGGCAGAGCAGTTGCGATCCATGTCAGTGTCAGCACGGAAAGGACCCAACAGTTAGGAGGAGGTTCCTGAGATTTCGGTGGCATGGGGGGTATTCGGAACTTGACGACTCCATCGAAACCATCTGAATGATATTCCTGCAGCAACGTTTTGAGATGTTCTGTTTTCCTCTCCTCCGCACCCAAACATCTCTTGCTAACAAGGAAAATGCATTTCATCATCCTGTCGATTCTGGTAAAGAGGTGGGACTGTGGCAAAAAATAAGGTCTAAATTCTTTGAGCATAGGGTCATCCTCACCATTACGAGGACGCACAGGCAATACATGGAGGATGAGAACCCAGACATAACTTAGAGGATATCGAATAAGGTCATCAATAAAAAATAAAAGCAATCCAAGAAAGAAGTAGGCCACACAGAACCCATATGTCAGATACCCTAGACACTTTTTCTGCCTATGTTCAATATAAGGTAAGAGTGGAAGCCATTCTGAAAACTGAGAACGCTTCTTCCAGTAAGTTTTTGGTACATCGGTTTGTTGTTTCTTGAATGATGTTAAGCCCGCCTTCCTTGAACGTACTGCCAGGGCATTATACCATCTAATGCATAAGACAATGAATCCTACTCCTACGCCTATAGTTTGGCTGATAAGAATGTATAGGACTGACCAGTCATAACTAGAAGTGCCACTTCGTGAAGTTGGACTCAAGAATTTGTCTTTATGAGCTACACATGCAATCAAAATTGTAAAATATGAAATTGCAGCCACTAAACCACACATCCATAATAAAAAGCATCTTCCCTCTGTGCCAATATGGAATGGGGCAACCGGAATGAGCCATCATTGAAAATCTTTCTAGATAGTTTCAATTTCTCGGTCGTAAGATGCTTCCTATCTTCGACATCCTTCAATGCCTCCTGATGCTGTGTGTGATACGTGACTTTCTCACGGCTTTTAGACATTGAAATGTATACAGCTGAAACAGCACATTTGACTAGAAGTAGACTCATCAAGATAATCATGGTAATATGTGCAATTCTGAATTGAATATGATATCATTTGTCAACTGGATGCAAAGGCCAACTATTGAAGAGAAAACAAAAACACAAAGAGCTGCCATATTTGCAGGGACCTCACCGTTCTCCAATTTCCCATAGATGGTCCAACATTAGCAAGTGCAATGCAGACAAATGCCGAGGCTAAGCTTACTGAGTTGATCTATCTGCCGAGGCATTATGTGCTTAGATCCAATGTAAGTTTGGATGCTGCTGATATAACAGTTATGGAAGCGGCATTGAGTGAGGACCATTTAGATGGTAACCAAAACTGTCTCCTACAACTTCCCATTATGAGATCGACAAGAGCAGCTATAACACATACAAATGTTGCCCCTGCTATATAGACACCACTCAACGGCATCCACTTGTTAAGATGTGGGTTGTGTATAGAAGTTGTTGTGTAGTTTGACATGGTTGCCCTCTCTACAATGGCTTCCTGAATTTTGTGTGTGGTAACTTGGTATGGTTGTGCAGGTTATGAAGCTCAAGTATTTATAGCCAGTGAGTCTTGCATTATATGGTAATTTAATACAGTTATAATTTTCCTAATATTGATGTTGCAAGGGGAGGCAAAGCTCTCAGTTCAAGTCTTTGCATTAATCATAAAAAAAAAGGAAAAATTCGTGAACAAGTTTCTTTCATTTTCATTTGATGACATTATATTGTTAGGATATGGTGACGTGCTCATAAATTATAGTTTATTCGCAGCCGATCCACGTGTTTACAGATATAGCCCTTATATGTTGGATATGATATTTTGAAAATATCCAGAAATCTTCTTATTTGCAAAGGATTACCCATTAACGTGGCCTATTTTATTACATCAGTTAAAGCTAAAAGAGAATGTGCTTAGCCAATATCATCAGCAATGTGATTCCTATCTGTGCTTCAAGAATAGTAACATCATGATTTTGACATCCATACTTCGCCTTTGTCTTAAAAAGCACATTCTTAGATTCCTAAAGGCAACTATAGATTCCTAAAGGAAACGCAGGATTAGAAAAAAGAAATAAAATATGGATGCAAAAACAAGTAAAATTGATACAGAAAAGCAATAATACGGATTGATCATAGAACTTTTAGATTAATTCTCCTTTTTTTTTTCAATATGACAATATAGTTCTAATCCATCCCAACGTAATTTATAAATTCTAATCTTTACCTTCATTTTGAGCATTGATTGCACTAAAGCCTGGGTTTCTTCTTTTATCTAAATCTCTAGCAAATCAGAGTCAACAAATCCAATAATTTTATCTCTAGTTCTACCAAATTGTAGACAAATATTAGTAGTACCTCTTAAGTATCTAAAAATCCATTGAATTGTTTTCTAGTGTTCCTTACCAGATTTTTCATATATCTATTGACTACACTCGCAACATATGTTAAACTGGGCAGTACAAATCATAGCATTACATAATGAATCTTACACACTGAATATGGAACCCTTAACATATAGTCAATCTCATCATCTGATTGTGAAAACAAAACAGATGAAAGTTTGAAATGAGTTGCTAAAGAAGTACTGTAGGCTTAGCATTCATCATATTAAACCTGCAAAGGATTTTCTTAATATACCACTTTTGACTAAGATGCAATGTACCTGCTTCTCTATCTCTTAAAATTTCCATCCCAATTATCTTCTTTACTGCTCCCAAGTCTTTCATCTCAAACTCTTTGCTCAACTAAATTTTAACTTTTCTAATCTCTCCTCTATCCTTGGCTTCCATCAACAAATCATCAACGTACAAGAGTAAATATACAAAAGACCCATCATTATATTTCTTAAAATAGACACAATTATCAAAATTACTTCTCTTGAAATCATGATAAGTCATAAATGAGTCAAATCTCTTGTATTATTGTCTGGGCGAATGCTTCAAGCCATAAAGTAACTTCCTTAAAATGCAAACATGGTCCTCCTTTCCTAAGATCACAAAACCCTCTAGTTGTTTCATGTAGATTGCTTCGTCAAGCTCTCCATGTAAGAAAGTTGTTTTCACACCTAACTGTTTAAGCTCAAGATCTTGAATAGCTACAATACCAAGCAAGGCTCGAATCAAGCTGTGTTTTACAATAGGAGAAAACACATCAATAAAATCAATACTAGGTAACTAACTATAGCCTTTTGTAGCAAGTCTTGCTTTGTATCTAGGTTTATCAACTTCTGGTGTTCCTTCTTTCTTCTTGAACTTCCATTTACATCGAGCAGTCTTCTTCCCTTTATGAAGCTTCACTAAATCCCATGCGCCATTCTTATAAAGGGATTCCATCTCCTCCTGCATAGCAATCATCCACTTACTAGAATCATCACAACTAACAGCTTTTGAGTAAGTAGATGGCTCCATATTAGAATCAGTGTCCTCTGCTACATCGAGAGCGTAAGCAATAAGATCTACCTCAGCATATCTCTGTGGAGACCTAACTACTTCTAGGTATATCTTTAGCTATACAATACTATGGCTGTGGTGGTGTAGAAACAGGCTGAGAAGTAGGCTTTGGCATAGGACCTGGATCAATCTTAAACTCCACCTGCATGCTTGATTTCTACTAGACTTTATTAGATGAAGTGCTAGAAGACAAGTTATGTAACATAGTTGTTCCATAAAAAATGACGTCTCTATTGATAATAACTTTCTTCAATTCATGACACCACAACTTGTATCCCTTGACACCAGGCTTAAAACTAAGGAATATACATTTCCGAGATCTAGGCTCAAGTTTCCCACTATTAACATAAGTATATGTAAGACATCCAAAACTATTCAATTCAGAACAATTAGCAGGAGTACCAGACAATACCTCTTGTGGAGTTTTCTTCTCAATTGCAGTTGAAAGAGACCTATTAATAAAAAAACATGTTGTAGAAGTTGTTTTAGCATAGAATGACTTCGGTAACTGAGCATTAGAAAGCATACATCTGACTTTCTCCATAATAGTTTTACTCATCCATTATGTTACCTCGTTTTGTTAAGGTGTACTAGGAACTATTAGATATCTCATAATTCCCTCTAACTTGTACATAACATTAAAATCATTAGAACAGAACTCTAAACTATTATCAGTGTAAAGACGCTTTACCTGCTTTCCTATCTGTTTTTCAATCATCATCTTCCACTCCTTAAATGTGGGTAAAACACCACTCTTCTATTTTAGAAAAAAATACCCAAACTCTTCTAGAGAAGTCATCAATAATTATAAACATATAAATAGCATCTCCACTAGAAGGCACTCTAGACAGCCCCCAAAGATCTGAATGGATGTAATCAAGGGTACCTTTTGTATTATGAGTCCCTATGGTGAATCTAACTCTCTTTTGTTTCCAAAAAATGTAGTGTTCACAAAATCTCAATTTACTGATGCCTTGCCAATCAAGAAGTCCTCTTTTACTCAATTCAGTCATACCGACTTCACTCATATGCTCTAAACGCATGTGCCATAGTCTAGTAGCATCATCATCTGACAAAGAAGAAGAAGTAACGACTACATCTCCTACAACAACATAAACCTATAAAACATATAAATTAGTGTTCTTTTTCTATCCCTTCCTCGCCATAAGAGAACATGTATTGATCTTCAGTTCCACATACACTAGTATATTTACACCTTTTTGTATCAAGAGTACTCAAAGAAAATCAAATTTCTTTTCAAGTCAGTTACATGTCTCACATCAACAAGTGTCCTGAAAACACCGTCAAATATTTTAATTTTGACGGTACCAATATCTGTAACCTTGCAAGAGGCATTATTACCTAACAAAACAACACCTTTGCGTACCTTTTCATATGTTTAAAACTAGTCTCGATTGGGACACAGATGAAAAGTACAACCAAAATCAATAATCCACTCCTCACTTATCTGAGGATCATCATTAGAAGCAACAAGAATTTCTCCACCACTATGGTCTTCAGCTACATCAGCTTCACCTGAGTTTTCTAGTTGATTACCCTTTTGATTTTTAGCATCTCTCTTGTTCTACAATTTATAACATTTAGATTTGATGTGTCACTTCTTCTTACAATACCTGTAGATCTTATCTCTATTTGTAGACTGTGATTTTCATTTTGAATTACTACCAGAATTACGTTCTTGACTCCTACCATGAGTAACGAGATCGTCTACCTGAGTCTAATCACTAAATGTTTCATCTTCTTAAAAGAACCCAAAGTATCATAAAATTCATCCATAGTAAGATAATCGTGACTATATAAATAGTGTCTCTAAAAGTTAGATAAGAAGGAGGCAGAGAGCACAATAAAATTAAAGCTAAACCCTCTTTATCATACTTAACCTCCAAAGCTTCCAAATCAGAAATAATTTCATTAAAAGTGGTTAAATAATCTTCTAGATACCCACCTTCTATTAAACGGTGTGAATATAGTCACTGCTTTAAATGCAATTTATTAGTCAAACTTTTTGTCATACACAACTGCTCCAATTTCAACCATAACCCAGAAGTTGTCTTTTCCTTTAAGACATTCTGCAATATTTGATTTGATAAATAAAGATGAATTTGAGAAAGGGATTTTTGATCCTCTTGTTATTTTTCTTTCGGTGACCATGATGAAGGCATCTTCTTATACCCTAACAGCGCATCATCCTAATCCATCTGTGCAAGAATTGCTCTCATCTTGACCTGCCATAGAGAAAATCTATTGTTGCTATCCAACAACGGAATATCATATTTCACGGTTGCCATTATAAAGAAAAAAAAAATCAAACCTTTGGCTCTGATACCGGTTTATTATAAATAGGTATGATAAACAATGACAAAACGTAAAATAAAGCGCACACAAGATTTATGTGGAAAACCTTTGATGGAAAAAACCACAGACAGAGAAGAGAAATTCACTAATGTTGAAGAAGGAGTATAAGATGACGTGTGTACAAAGATCTAATCTGATCTTAAAACTAAACTCATAACCTTAACAAAACAACACACACACACACACGTACACACACACACGCACACACATGCTGAGTAAGCTGGCTCAAAGGGCAACAATTTGCATTCAACATTGGCTAAAGATCGGCAGCTATTCAAAGAAGGCCGGCAACATACAGGATATAGGCCGACTGCTTTAGGCCGGCCTTGTGAAAACATTGCTCTCGGAAATAATTTCTACACCGCTTTAAGGCCAGTGGTGTATAATAAAGGCCAATGGCCTATTGTCCAAGGCTGGTAGCTTTAAATGAATTCGGGTCATACATCCAACAAAATCGAATCATGATTCCATGTTTTATTCCCATTACCATATTTGGATTCATTTTTAAAATTTAAAATTGTGATTAATGGAATTAATGATTCCAACTTTTAAGAGTTATTTGATTCTGTCTTTGAAAAGACAGAATCATGATTCTACCTTTATTAATAATTATTGCTACAATTGCATTTTTATCCTCTAAGATATTTACTATTCACATTATTGCAAATGGTATTTTTGATAAATAACATGTCTATTCCATTCCATATACTTATTCCAAACAAATGAATGAATTTATCATTCTACTACTTATTTCATTCCTTCAATTTTGCAACATTGTACTCCAATTTTGCGACACTGTACTCCAATTTTGCGACATTCTACTCTTCCATGTTGATGCTTGACTTGTGAAACTATGTCTTTCATGGATATTCTGCGATGCCTGTTAAGACGGAATATACTCAATTTTTATTGAGTAAAATATGTTAATCCTATTATAATTTTATAGAAATCCAAAGGAATTGATACTTAATCGAGTTTAATGTCGTGTTTCAGGTTTTATAAAGTAATGGAACGGTTTGGCGAAATTGGCATGATTTGTAACAAGCTTCAAGATCAATATCGCTTTCAATGGAATGCATAAGTACTCACAATTTCATTCCAAACTCGGATGATTTGCTATCATTACTATTATGTTTTCATGAACTATAGCAATAGCAAACACATTTGGAGGAATACAAGGTTCGAAACTCGTCCAGAACATCCAAACTGCTAGCTATCGTGGAAAAGCCGCCGGCCAACATTCATGGCCGGCACTGGGACATTCATGGCTGCCGGCCAGGAGCCGGCCATCAAGAGTGCGCCAATTGTTTCGCGAATAATAGCTGCCAGCCTTGTTGCGACATGTCTCCAGCCATCTTTCATGCAAAAACACTCTTTATATTTGATGTTTATCTCACATATATAAAGAAAGAGAGAGAAAAAACATTCATTCATTCATTCTTTCATTGTTTTGTTTCTTGTTATTGATGCTCTCAAGAACCCTAGTTTTTTATTTCTTGATCATGAGTAACTAATTAATCAATCTAGCCGAGGATTATTACGGATCAATTCATCAAAGATTGTGAGATCCAATTGAACTATTGAGTTTATTTTGTTTATAATATTCATACTTCATCTATTTGAATTATTAGAATTGTTTTGATTGATCATTACGAATTAGGCCTATTTGTTTGATTGACAAAGCGATATTGTTATTTGGAATGTCAAATCCATAACTGTTTGATTGTTCCAATATAAGTAATACGATAACATGATTGGTTGCAGAATAAGTGATTGATTTATGTTATGATGATTATGATCTAATTTAAATAGTTCATACTTTGATCTGTTGATTAGAATTGGTAGTCTCTCTAATTAGTAATGCTATTGATAGATTAAATCTTAAGAGCTTATTTAGGGTTATCTAATCAATAAGGGAATAATTAAAGATCGTATCTTGATTATCGATATTCTAAGAGAGATAGATCTTCAGAGCTTGTTGAAGGTCATAACCAATTTATTCATGAATTGGAATAACAATCCTTGCATCAATGATCATCTTTATGAATTGAATCGTGATAATTCTTTGGTTAGAACTTGTTACTATTGATTACATTAATAAACGTATTTGTTAATTTTAGAAATCAATTATTTTCTAATAATCGTTTATACAAAACCCCCGATTTCTATTCACTTTTGCTAGTTATTAAAATAGAGATGGATTTTCCCCGTCCCTGTGGAACGATCCGCTCACTACTATTTACAAAATTTCAAGAGTAGGTTATTTAATTTTGTTGGATTCGACACCCACCAATGCCTAATGCCATACGGTGCCTCTACAGAGTATGCAGTTGAAGTTAATGCATATCATTATAAGATGGACTTGTTTAGAAGCTAAAAGCCCAAGTTAAAATTGTAAGACCAATTTATATGGTGAAAAAGCTTCCAATAATAGCCTTACTCTCATTGACATAATTTCAACTTCAAATTAAATTAAATTATATTTTCCTGTTGCTTTGGCAGTTAAAAAGCATTTTACTGAATGCTATGGATTCATTTTTCAAATATATTAATATTAATGAAACTAAAATAATGATGCAAATACACTATCATAATCAATTTATTAATAAATCCATATATAAAAGATTATGATAGGCCTCTAATATTGAGAGGCCCGGTCCACCAATGCAAGGAATAACTCTCTCTAACCCTAACACCTCTGTTTTACTCGCACGCTCACTCTTTCAGATAATTCTCTAACCCTAATTGTTGTTTTCTCTCGTTCTCTCTGTTTGTTTCTCTCTTTCTCTTGTGATGGAAACCCTAACTCTGTTTGTTGTGTAAATGCAGATGGCTTATGTGAGAAGACGATAAACTTGGTAGTTCGAGTCACCAAGAACTCCTTTAGACACTCTGTCTAAATTGGGAAGTAACAAGCTGCTTTCCCTTTCATTATCTCTTTGTATTTATACATGTTTTACTATGCCAGCTGTACTATTCTGGTGATCTATTCATTCCGTTATTTCTGTTTTGTATCTATTCTTATACTGTTACATGTATTGACTAAACGATACAAGTAAAACTGTTTACAAGAAAAGATCTGTTTACATGAACTGATTATTCTGTCTATTTAGTTATAATCCTTGAGCCATCTTGGTTCCCTCCTGTTCCTTCTTGTTTGGGTCGTATCAAATGTCTCCCCCTGTTGAAATAACACCTTGTCCTCAAGGTGAAATTGTGGGTAAAGTTGTTTGAACAGATTAAGATCCTCCCAACTTGTGTCTTCTTGTGGTAAACCCCACTGAACTAAGATCTGTCGGATGGATTGACCCTGTCGCAAATAACCCTAGAATCCAAAATACGCAGTGGGTCTAAAATAGGGTTATTGTGAAAAACCCTAGGTGGTAATTCCAGGCTTGGTAGTACTGACCCATATGTTGGTTTAAGACAGGAGACATGAAAAGTGTTGTGGATCCTAGAGCCTTCAGGGAGTTGCAAAACATATGCAACTTGACCAATCCTTAGAGATCCTATAGGGCCCATAATACTTCTTGGATAATTTTGATAGTCCCCAGCGACTGATGCCTGTCTGTAAGGCTGAAGCTTGACGAAAACCATATCTCCTTCTGCAAAAGTTACATCTGTGCGATGTTTGTCAGCCTGAGTTTTCATCCTCTGTTGAGCTGATAATAAATGAGTTTTAAGAAGTGATAAAATCTCATCTCTAGTTTTCAACTCATAGTCAATAGCTTCCAGCTTAGAAGTGCCCCTCAAATACATGGGAATATGGTGGAGTTCTACCATAAACAGCTTCAAAGGTGTAATTCTTGCTCCTTCGTGATAAGACACATTATAGGCAAATTCAGCCCAGGGCAAATAAGAAACCCAATCCTGTGGTCGATCCATAGCATAACTCCTGAGGTACGTTGCAGTACCCGATTCAATGCCTCGTTTGCCCATCCGTTTGAGGGTGATAAGCACTACTCATGAAGAGTTTTGTGCCACTCAAACGAAATAATTCTTGCCAGAATCTTATCTATGAAAATCTATCTCTATCACTCACAATGCTCCTCGGAAAGCCATGTAACTTTACCACCAATTGTAAAAACAATTGAGCCACCTTTGTTGCAGTAAAATGAGAGTCAAGACCAATATGGCAATATTTGGAAAGTCTGTCCACAATGACTAACATAACCGTGTACCCTTGAGATTTGGGAAGGCCAATCACAAAATCCATTGATAAGTCTTCCCAAATTAACTCTGGTAAAGGTAAAGGTTGTAATAACCCAGCTGGGCTTTGGGTACTATACTTAATCTGTTGACAAGTTAAACAACCCCGAACAAACAATTCCACATCATGCTTAACCCCAGGCCAAAAAAATTGAGCCAATATCCTCTGATATATCTTTCGAACTCCGAAATGCCCTGCTGTAGGAATATTATGGAATTCCTCTAAAATGAGTGGAGTCAGTGATGATGTAGGAACCAAAAATAGTTGATGATCCTTGAAAATTAAGTCATTGAACCACCTGAGATTCCATTTGAGAGGATGGCCAGCATTCAAATCTGCAATAACTTTCATAAATGCTGGTAAAGTGTGCTGTTTCAACTTGTCAACAAAAGTAAAATGGGGCATAGAAAAAGCAAGATAACTAAACTCATGTTGTCTTGAAAGAGCATCTGCCACTACATTCTCTTTTCCAGCCTTGTACTCAATAGTATAATCATAACCAAGTAACTTGGTTAGATACTTATGTTGCTCAGGAGTCTGAATTACTTGAGTAAGTAATTCCTTTAGACTTCTGTGATCTTTTGATAGTAAAATGTGATCCCAGCAAATATTGTCTCCACTTTCTGACTGCCTCCACAACTGCATACAATTCGCGTACATAAGCTGATGCTTTGACTAAATGAGTAGGTAATTTTTTACTAAAGAAAGCAATCGGTCTATGTTCTTGCAATAACACAATGCCAATACCCGTTCCTGATGGATCTGACTCGATGACAAAGTGTTTGTGAAAATCAGGCAAGACCAAGATAGGAGCCTGTTTTAAGGCGTGCTTGAGTGCAAGAAAAGCCTGTACAGCATTGTCATCCCATTGAAAACCATCCTTCTTCAATAAATCAGTCAAAGGACTGCAAATTGAAGCAAAAGACTTAATAAATCTTCTATAATACCCGGCCAAACCCAAGAAAGCTCTGAGTTGCTTTATAGATGTGGGCTCTGGCCAATTCTTAATAGCCACCAATTTCCCTGGATTAGGAGACACCCCACCTGCATGAACCACATGGCCCAAGTACTCGATAGAGTCCTTGCCAAAGACACATTTGGATTTTTTTAAAAACATGGTATGTTCAGCAAGAATGGATAATACCGTATCCAAATGTGTAAGATGTAATTCAAGTGTCTCACTATAGATAAGAATGTCATCAAAGAAAACAATAACAAATTTTCTCAAGTGAGGCTTGAAAATATTGTTCATAATAGACTGGAAAGTGGCTGGAGCATTGCTAAGGCCGAAAGGCATAACCAAAAATTCGTAGTGGCCCTCGTGAGTTCGAAATGCTGTCTTTTCAACATCAGAAGGATACATTCGAATCTGATGATAACCTGCCCTTAAATCCAATTTAGAAAATATTGTTGCTCCCTTTAACTCATCTAAGAGTTCATCAATTGTTGGAATGGGAAATTCATCCTTAACAGTAGCTTCATTCAAAGCTCTGTAATCGACACAGAACCTCCAACTCCCATCCTTTTTCTTTACCAAAAGAACTGGAGAAGAAAAAGGTGATGTACTGTTCTGAATAATACCTTGCTCCAACATCTCTTGCGACCTGTTTCTCAATTTCTGCCTTTTGAAAATGAGGATATCTGTAAGGTTTCACATTAATAGCAAATTCCTTTCAAATGTATGCGATGTTGCACAGTGCGTAATGGGGCAATGATGAGGGTGGCTCAAATATGTGACTATATTTGCCCAGCACTTGCTCGACAAGTGTGTTGTTGGCGAATTCATGTGATGTACTACCCCCCTGAGCCTCCAAAGAAAAATGAAGCCACGGAATCATGTTTAATCAAGCGTCTGAGTTGATTGAAAGAAATCTGGCCACCAAATCGAGATTGTGAACCATGTAACACCACTGAATGTCCCTGATGCAAAAATTGCATTGTAAGAGTACTATTCAATGGTGACAGGACCCAGGGTCTCTAACCAATCCACCCCCAAAACCACCTCTGAACCCTGTATAGGTAGACATATAAATTGACCAGGAATTCCAATCCTTGAATATGCAACATAACATCCTTGCAAACACTGTCACAATAAAGCTTGTGGCCATTGCCAATAACTACTGGAAAGCTAGTAGTTGGTTGAATAGGTAATCCCACTTGACTAGCAATCTTAGTCTGAATAAAATTGTGAGTACTACCAGAATCAACCAAAACTGTTAAGAGTTTCTGATTAATTTGTCCAGAAAATCGTAAAGTTCTTGGTACATGAAATCCATTGAGAGCATGATAACTAATTGCACAAGAATCATCATCATGTATCGCATTGTCATCATCATCACAAACATCAATAGTATCATTATCTTCAGTAGGAGTGTCAGATGAAGAAATTAATATGAGAAATTTGGCCTTACATTTATGATTTCTATGAAATTTCTCATCACAATTAAAGCATAATCCTTTTTCTCTTCTAGCTTGCATTTCTTGAGACGTCAGTTGTTTAATAGGAAGTGAATGTGATGGTTTAGGTGTAGAAACAGTAGAATGAAAGGTTTAGAAAATTGAAGAGTACCAGAAGTAGAAGAAGATTGTGGGTCTGAAAATGATATGGCTTGTAATGCTTGAATTGATCATTCAATTTGTCCTCATGCATTCGTGCTAACCAAATGCTTCCATCATATCTTTTGGACGAGCTAATTGTAATTCTCTTTTGATAACAGGCTTCAATCCAGAAATGAAAACAACTGAGAATGAAAGCATCTGATAATCCTTCGGTGCGATTAACAAGGGCTTCAAATTGTGATTGATACAATGCAACAGTGGTAGTTTGTACCAATTTGGATAATAATCCATGTACATCTTCATAAGGAGATGGACCAAATCGGTAAGTCAATGCTTCTGTAAATTTTTCCATGAACTCAACTGCTTGTTTCTAAACATCCATTTGTACCACTCACGAGCCTCCCCCTCCAGCAAAAGAACAAATAGTGATACGTTGTTCTTCTTGCACTTCATGAAATTCAAAAATTGCTCAACCTGAAATAGCCACCCAAAACATCTGTCCCTGTGAACTTAGGAATTTCTAACTTGATTCCCTTGAGTAAAGAATCAGATAACGCAGATCCATGTTTGGAAGATGATGAATCATTCTGATTCTGATTCCCTGAAGAAGTTGCATCAACATTTGACCACTTCCAATTTCTCAATACGCGAGGTAAGCAATCCTAAACTTTCTGAATTGCGATCAAGGATTGTTTAACAAAATCGGAATCTTGTTGATTAGAACTGCGTGTTTCTGGAGCCATAACAATGGAGGTTGAGATTGAGCAACGAGAGCACCAAATGATAGGCCTCTAACATTGAGAGGCCTGGTCCACCAATGCCAGGAATAACTCTCTCTAACCCTAACACCTCTGTTTTACTCGCACGCTCACTCTTTCAGATAATTCTCTAACCCTAATTGTTGTTTTCTCTCATTCTCTCGTGTTTGTTTCTCTCTTTCTCTTGTGATGGAAACCCTAACTCTGTTTGTTGGTGTAAATGCAGATGGCTTATGTGAGAAGACGATAAACTTGGTAGTTCGAGTCACCAAGAACTCCTTTAGACACTCTGTCTAAATTGGGAAGTAACAAGCTCCTTTCCCTCTCATTATCTCTTTGTATTTATACATGTTTTTACTATGCCAGCTGTACTATTCTGGTGATGATCTATTCATTCCGTTATTTCTGTTTTGTATCTATTCTTATACTGTTACATGTATTGACTAAACGATACAAGTAAAACTGTTTACAAGAAAAGATCTATTTGCATGAACTGATTATTCTGTCTATTTAGTTATAATCCTTGAGCCATCTTGGTTCCCTCCTGTTCCTTCTTGTTTGGGTCGTATCAGATTGCATCAAAGAAATTATTTAATAATTTTAATATATATATATATTATAATTTATATGGTTGTTAATGGTTATATGAAATGCTACAATATTTAGAAAAGTAATAATCTTCAAGTTAAAAGAATACACTATCATATGCCAAGAGTTGTGTTGTTTTTCATCTACTTGTGTCAAAAACCAAATCCTAATTAGGAGGTAGGGGCAAAACATTCAGTAAAATGCTAAATTGAAGGATGATATTGAACATGATCCATCAAATCTTTGAGCAGCAAACAAAAGAACCTATCCAACATAAATAACAAGATTATTAAATTCCGATCTCCAAAAGTAAGCTAGTTCCATGAAGTTTATTAGTTTTGATTGAATTATATAATTGCTTGTTAAGTTGTAAGTTGATAACAAATTGTGGATGCTTTTTTTATACCACTTCCCAGGCTCTTGATGGTTCAAGTCGTAGCTTCCTTGAAACTTCATTCACTGTATGCTATAACTTTTAGTTAGTTTCCTTACTAATCCTTTTGTTAGTTGTTAATTTCAAGCTAATCCTACTTTTTGAGTGAATGTTGTAAACACTGGAGTTGCAAAGGACTTAGTGTTCAATCTTCAATAAATGTAGGATGTGTAGTCACATAAAGTTAAATTAAAATAGAAGAAAAGTTGTGGCTCAAACAAAGAAAAAGAAGAAGAAGAAGAAGAATTTATGTTTGGAATCTCTTTTGCTTCCACAATTTCCATAATCTTTTTAGTGTCCCTAAGAAATTTGAGAGTGCAAGAAGTAGCCTCCCTCTTAACCGTCTATAGATGAGCTGTTGAAGCATTCCATCAGAATATAGAACTTTAAGTTGGTGGAGCGAGCTCCTAAAATGTTAGCAATAATAGCACACAATTTCTTGAATGTTCTCTCACTAGATGGGTCAACATTGACTCTGATCAATATTCTCATTTCCATGTTCCTCCAATACCAAACCCTCATCATCTTGAGCCACATTTCTGTGCTCCGACAACATTGACTTACGTAGCCTACACTTAGAATGTTTGTCCACTTATCCCATAACGTATTCATCACCATCTTAGTTAAATTCATTTGCTGCAGAATTTGCAATTGACTCAAGAATTTATATTGGTCTCTTATTTTGGAAAGCAAATTTTACTATATATCTAAATTATGGCTCGTAACCTCCTAACCACAGATTATATGATGCACACCTAGGGGTGTACAAATGTGGTTGGTTATTGAATTTGTCTTTTATTGCTAATGGTCATCGGGTCAAGTTGTCAGACTTGGACTTAGAATTGATACATCTCATTGTGGTGAAAAAAACAAAGAAACACAATACATCTTCATTTCTTAAGAATCATAAACTTGTTGCTTTTGCACTTCAAAAATTCTCCCCACACACATCAAATTTTTGTGTCTGAAACATGAACTAAAAACTCCCATCTTCTCTCCAAGTACACATTTATCCAAATGCATGTTTTTTGAGAAGTTAAGTAAATTACCCAGTGTAGCCATAAATAAATAAAAGTTTAACAAAGTTACATAACTACATATGGCAACTAAATAATTCAAGTGTTGAACTATTCTTTGATCTCATGTACTACTAAATGTTACCCATGGCGTATCCTTTTCAAAGAATCGCTTTTTTCTTTTTATTTTTTTCCTTTTTATTTTCAAAGCACTAGCGTCTATGATTTTACAAGCCAAAATAAAGCAACCATAGAATCCATTTATACATATGTATATATATATAATATCTTTCATTGCCCTAGCATCATGCAAATTTTCCAATAACAAATATACTAAAGCTTATTGCCTGAGGACCAACTTTTGAGATGAACCTAGGTGATAAAATTAATCTGACATAAATTAACTGCAGAAATGGTATACAATTTTATGCTTAAGAATTGATTTTATTTATTGACTTTTGAAAATAAATAAACCATCCTGGTACAAAACGGCCGACCAACAAGCTATTATTTTATACAACAACACTTTACTTGTTGAAATTTGGCTCAATTGGAACAACATTATCGAAATACCTATGCCCTTCTTATATGGGTCATTTTGTATAAAGTTACCATATTAGAGGGGCTTAAGCGCCTGCAACAAGTAGTACCCTAGGAGATGATGCAAAACTCTTTACACATTATTCTTGTGAAGCTAGTTTTTTTCCCAATGCTGATTTTAACCATAAACAAATCATCAAAAAGTATTAGAGTAAGCTAGCATTTTTACTTCTAGTATAGTAATAACTAAATGTAAGTACTGCACTGAAAAAAAAAAATTAACTAAATTAATAAGAAAGTGAAACATTAATACCAAATAAGAATTTTCTTTATCCTAATCTTATATCTTATATGTATTCTTTAATCTTTACCTATTTTTGACCTATATGTAAATGATTTCTTTTTTCTAATTTTAATTGAAAGTAATATTAATCTTTTTGAATGATTACATTGTAATATTAAAATTTTACAAAAAATAGCTTTGGGTGGGTTGGCCCGGGTATCCCACGAACTTTTGTAGGGCAAGGTAGGACAAAATTTTTGGCTTAATTTATTATGCAGGTCAAAGTGAGCTAGCCTAAGTAACCCACAAGTTAAAGCAGGTCTAGATAATTTAGTCCACTTTCATAGCTCTTGTAGTAATTGATGGGGAGGAGGAATATGGAGAAGATGACGAATAGGTTTTTGTTATTCGGAGAATGATGTTGGCTCCAAAATGTCATGATGCTACTCAGCGCCACTAGTTGTTCAGAATTAGATATACCTTCAATGGGAAGGTATTTTGAATCATAGTTGATTGTGGTAGCTGCAAAAACATAATTGGAAGGGAAACAATGAATAAATTGAAATTGCCTATGGAGAAGCATTTGAATCCCTATACCTTAGGGTGGATTAAATTGATTGTGGGGAAGATTAAGGTAATTGAGTGTTGCAAGGTGCCTTTTCCATAGGTAAGTACCATCATGTGGTTTATTGTGATGCTGTAGATGTGGATGTACGTCATCTTTTGTTTGGTAGGCCGTGGCAATATGATGTGGACACACGACATTTGGGCAAAAGTAATGTGTACAAGCTAGAGAAAGAGGGGGTAAAGTACACATTATTGCCATTGAAAAATAAGACTGCTTCACCCAAGAAGAATATGTTTTTATTTGTAGTAAAAAATTTTGATGCAGAAATTAAAGAGACTAGGTAAGTGCATGTTTTGATTGTAAAGCAGGTCTTGATGAAAATGTTGAGTTGCAAGTGGAGGAGCAACCAGAGTTGGTTTGTCCTTTATTGTAGGAATTTAAGTAATTGATGCCTAATGATATCCCAGTTGGGTTACCGCCATTGAGAGGCATCAAGCACCAACTAGACCTTATTTGTGGAGTTAGCCTCCCTAATCTACCTCATTATAGGATAAACCCGAAGGAGAGTGAGATTCTAAAGGAGAAGGTAGAGGAGTTATTGAGAAAAGGGTTGATTTAGGAAAGTATGAGCCCATGTGCAGTTCCGGCATCATTAACACCTAATAAGGATGGGAGATGGAGGATGTGTGTTGATAGTAGGGATATTAACCGGGTTGGATGATATGCTTGATAGGTTGCATGGGGATGGTTTTTGAAGACTGATATGAAGAATGGATACCATCAAATTCGAATTAGACCTAATGATGAGTGGAATACTACCTTCAAGATGAAAGAAGGGTTGTATGAGTGGTTGATAATACCTTTTGGGTTATCCAATGCCCTTGGTACATTCATGAGACTAATGCACCAGGTGTTAAAACCTTTTATGGGTAAATTTATGGTGGCATACTTTGATGACATTCTGGTTTATAGCTCTTATGAAGATGAACATTTATTGCATTTGAGGAGTATACTAACAGCCTTGCAAGAAATAAGCTATTTATCAACCTTAAGAAGTGTAGTTTCCTGACAAATAAATTGCTTGTCCCTAGGGTTTGTTGTTTCTGTTGATGGTATACAAGTTGATAAGGCAAAGCTCCAGGCAATTAGAGATTAGCCTACTCCCAAGAATGTTTCTGAGTTGGGAAGTTTTCTTGGTTTAGCAACCTTTTACTATAGATTTATCAAGAATTTTAGCACCATTGCTACACCGATGATAAAGTGTTTGAAGAAAGGAAAGTTTATATGGTTGGATGAAGTAGCCACTAGTTTTGCAGTTTTGAAGGAGAAATTATGCATGGCAC
Source organism: Combretum micranthum (assembly GCA_024138025.1). Taxonomy (NCBI): domain Eukaryota; kingdom Viridiplantae; phylum Streptophyta; class Magnoliopsida; order Myrtales; family Combretaceae; genus Combretum; species Combretum micranthum. Next base: position 45,576 of record JAMXBD010003134.1, on the reverse strand, counting down.
CAGTACTTGCCTTTCTAAATTTTGACAAATTATTTGAGGTGGAGCGTGATGCAAGTGGAGTAGGTATAGGGGCTATTCTTTAATAGGAAAAGAGGCCTATTGCTTTCTTTAGTGAGAAGCTCAGTGACATAAGGCAAAAATGGAGAACTTATGACAAAGAGTTTTATTCAGTGGTGCATGCTTTTAAGACTTGGGAGCATTATCTGATTGGGAAGGAATTTGTGCTCTATTCGAACCATGAGGCATTGAAATATTTGAATAGTCAGAAGAGGATTAGTAGTGAAATGCATGCAAAATAATGCCAGTTTTTACAGAAATTTCCCTTTAGGTTTCAGCATAGATCTAGGGTACAAAATAAAGGGGCAAATGCTTGGAGTAGGTAAGCTTCTTTGTTGCCAAGTTTGAGTCAAGAAATTCTAGGTTTTGATCAGCTTAAAGAGGAGTATGAGCATGATGAGGATTCTGCTGAGATATAGTGCCAGGTATCAAGTAATCAACCTATTTCTGATTTTTATTTAAATAACAGTTACTTAATGCATGATAACCAGTTGTGCCTACAAATAACGTCATTGAGAGAAAAGGTGATTAGTGATCTGCATAGAGGTAGGTTATCTAGTCATTTAGCGTGAGATAAGACACTAGTAACAGTAAAGGATATGTTTTATTAGCCACAGATAAGGTGGGATGTAAGCAATTTGTTGAGAAATGTTATGTCTATGTCTACCATAGATCCAAGGGATAGTCCAAGAATACTGGACTATACATGCTTCTGCCGATTCTAGAAAATTTCGGGAGGATTTGTCCATGGATTTTGTGCTGAGATTGCCACGTACACAAAGAGAAGTCGATTTTGTTTTTGTGGTTGTTGATAGGTTTTTCAAAATGTTACATTTTATTCCTTACAGGAAAACTATTGATGCGGTTGGCGTGGCTAGGTTATCTTTTAAGAAAGTTGTTCGTTTGTATGGAGTTTTGAAATCATCACTTCAAATTGCAATAAAAAAGTTTCTAAGCTATTTTTGGCGGACATTGTGAAAGTTGTTTGATTCTTCATTGCAATTTAGTAGCATGGCTCGCCCATAAACTGATGGGCAAACGGAGGCAGTAAATCACTCTTTAGGAAACTTGGTTAATGGTCTTTGTGGTGATAGACCAAAGTAATGGGACATCTTCCTTCCACAGGCTGAGTTTACTTAGAATAGCGCTGTCTATAATGCAACAAGCCAATCTCTTTTTTTTTGTTGTTTATACTAAATACTACAGCATACTCTTGACTTGATTAAGCTACCTAAGGAGATGGTGTTAATGTTCCAGCAAGACATATAGCAGAGCAGTTGGTTGATATGCAGAGAGAGGTGAAACAAAGGCTAGAAGAGGCAAATTAGCACTATAAGCAAGCTACTAATAAACATAAGTGGCGTAAGGTGTTTCAAGTTGGAGATCAGGTCATGGTTTCTATGCAAGGGGAGATTCGTAATGGGTACTTACAACAAGCTTCAGCTGAAGAAATACGGTCCTTATACAGTGCTGCAATTCATCAATGATAATGCACTTGTAGTGGATTTACTAGATAGCTTGGGCATTTTCAAAACATTTAACGTGGCGGACTTATCCAAGTTTCATGAATCAGATGTTGCTCTTTATTTGGACCATTCCAACAACTCGAGGATGAGTTTTTCCCAAGTGGAGAAGACTGATATGAATGGGGTAGCGAATGTTTATTTGAAAAAAATGGAGGCGCCCAAGAAGGAATGAAAGAAGATGAAGACAACTTGCTGAAAGCAGTTGAAGGCTGCTGGTGTTGCAACGTAAGCCACCAGCATTTCCAAGAAGGCCGCTAGTGTTTAGTTAGCGTAGAATGAAGATCAATTGCCCAGATTGTTCCAAGGGTTTGGGCATGGCCGTAATATTTACGTTTGCCATCAGCCTTTGCTTCAAAGCCGCCAACATTTAGCCAGCATACAGTCTGTTTCGTCAATTTTGATTGAGGCCACCAAATGATGATGTTCCAAGGCTGCCAGCCTTCTACTAGGTTTTTTTAAAGAATTGTTTTCTTGTTTTATCTTTTAGGGATTTTATGTATTGGTATATACAGTCTCAAAAACCATTGTTAGAAGATTAGATATTATTATTACTCTTTAAAATCCTAATCAAGAAGTTTTTCTCATAAAGTTTGTATCTTTATTGCAAATCTTGATTATCTATGCTTTACAATATGTCAATAGAACCCATATGTCAAATACCCATAACACTCTTTCTCCCTATATCGATGCTCTGGTATTTTCTATTGTGAATGATGTTGTGCTCGACTTCCATGACATTATTGCAAGGACATTATACCTTATAATGCATAAGACAATGCATCTTACTCCTGCACCTATAGTTTGACTAATGAGAATGTATAGAACTGACAAACTATAATTAGAAGTACCACTTCATGAGATTGGACCGAACAATTTGTCTTATGAGCCAAACATGCAATTAGAATTATAAAAAATGCTATCTCGGCCACTAAACCACACAATGCATCAATAGTACTATCTCTCAACTATGCCAATATGGAAAAGGGGCAACAGGAATGAGCAATCATAGAAAATCTTTTGAGATACTGCTTCAATTTCTCGGTTGTAGGACGCTTCCCATCTTTGACATCTTTCAATGCCTCCTTATGTTGTGTGTAATGAATGACACTAATATAACCTTTAACAACTAAAATGTATGCAACTGAAGTAATACATCTGACGATAATTACACTTGTCATGATTATCATGGCAACATGTGCAATTCTGAATGTGAAAATGAATCCTTTTGTCAATTAGATGAAAATTCCTACCATTAAAGAGAAAACAAAAACATAAAGAGCTGCAATATTTGTAGGAAACTCATCATTCTCCAATTTCCCTATAGATGGTGCAACATTAGCAAGTGCAATGTTGACAAATGCTGAGCTACTGAGCTTACTGAGTTGATCTATTGGTAGAAGCATTGATATGCTTAGATCTAATATAAGTTTGGATGCTGCTGATATAACAGCTATGGAAGCAACATTGAGTGAGGACCACCTAGATGGTAACCAAAATTGTCTCCTACAACTTCCCATTATGAGATCTACAACAATAGCTATAACACACAAATGTTGCCCCTATTATATAGACCCCACTCAATAGTGTCCACTTGTTAAACTGTGAGTTGTATATAGAAGTTGTAGTGTAGCTTGCATGACTGCCCTCTCCACAATACTTCTCTTAGTTTTTATGTATGTTAGCTTTGTACGGTTATGTAGGTCATGAAGCTCAAGTATTTATAGCCAAAGAGTCTTACATTATATGGTAAATCTATATAGTTATAATTTTATGGGTCTAACCTAATATTGATATTATAAGGTAAAGGCAAAGCTCTCAATAAAGGCTTTGCATTAATCTTTTCAAGAGATATACGAGAAACATGTTTCATTCGGTTACTTTTTTTTTTCTTTTTTCATAAGCCAACTGTTTCAATTAGGAAGAAGGATTATCTTGGGAGTGATCGTTATATCTTGTTGATAAACAAATAAAATTCACTTGTTTCTTTTAGTTGAGCCTAAAAGAGGATGTACCTTGCTTGAAAAAGAAATAAAGCAATTCTAACTTGGAATGTGCAAAAACAAAGAGAATCAGAGAGCCAACACTTGAGCACTTTTAGAATGAACATGGTTTTGTCATTGTTCATGCTTAGATAAGTTATCATGTTCGAAATTGCTTAAAGGGTTACAAAAGTTGTCAAATGGCTAATAAAGTCTAAATTCAATCTTCATCTTCATTTGTTGCATGAAATGCATTCTACCCTTGATTTCTTTTCTCAATTAGTGCTGGTGTGTTATTTCTAACCGAGTTTTAATAAGTTAATTTCCTATGATTTCCTCCTTAAAAAAATGGTCAATGTTAGGTAAGTATACCTATTGCATGTAGTATAGGAATGAAATATAGGGTCGTATTCCTTGGGATAGTCGACAAGTATTATTACTCACCCTATTAATTATTATCTAGCAATTTGAAATTAAAGTTAAAGAATTGTAGATTATCAAGTAAACTAAGTACTAATTACAGCTATGTTCATCAAGTTCATCAACTAATTAAGATTACTATAACAGATAATAACACAATAGACTTGCTTTGCCGACATATTAACATGCATTACAGTATTATTGTTTGTTGTGCATTCCTAACTACTGGATTCCACCAATTAGTTCAATATCTCTCTCGAGACTATTGAACCTTAACCTTATCCTTATCTACCGAAATTTATTCCTAGTTAATAGCCGATTAAAATCGCATTAAACAAATGATCCTAGGGTAATTTACTAATTACATGTAGAAGATTTCACAACCCTATCTCTAGGCATCATGGGCAACCTCTCCTCATAGCTTAGATCTATTTTATAGGTAGATTTCTCAATCGCATCTTGTAAAAATTCATTATAATCCTTAGTCGTACACTACTTAGAATTAGGATACTTAAGCATACTATAGGAATTTGTGAAAGCAACAATAATTAGCAACTAGATCGGTTTTATACATATTAAGTATGGCTTTGCAAGCCTTAACATACCACTCATAGATTATGTAAGAACACAATATGGTATAACAACAATAAGCAGAAGATAGAATGTAGAAAACAATCTTGATAAATGGATTTACTTAAAGATAACTTGGTACAAAGATGTTCCAATACACTTGAATAATACACTTTTTCCACGACAATGAGTTACTCCCCCATAGATTACAAAAGTTAAAAATACCAATGATGGTGAATGGATGAATGAGGATGATCGGAGATTACTTTATTGGTTAATTCCTTCCCTTTTGTAATGTTTTAACAAAGTATTTATATGGATCCTCTATTGGTTGCATCTGATGGTTGAAGGTATGCATCAGTTAGACTTCATTCCTCTTCAAAAAGACACTTATATTCCAAAATGGTGCAAAAATTTGCAACTAGTAATTGCCATCACGACCATAATTCGGCCCGTTATCTCCTCAAAAATAATTATCCAGGGTAGATCATGATTGTATCCCAACCTGTTATCTTCTCAAATGACAGAATTAACATGTCATCACGGCCATTATCTAGGTTGTATTGAAGACTTGCAATTCAATATCCTGTCTGTTGCGGCCGTATCCAAGCCGTTATCTCCTTTGATGCCATATTATTCCTTATTCCTCCCCCTATTACAGAAGTGACTTCTTATAATAATTTCTTCTTGAGAAGATCACCATCTCTATTATGGTCGTAACACATTTAATTTATCAACTCCGAGAGGATCATGCCCCATTGTACAACCGTATTATAGGCCGTAATCTTCTCTATAGTGGTTTTCTCCTCTTCTCTTCCTTGTCACGCCCGTTATTTCACCTTGTATAAAAATCTGAGATGATCATTGCCTTGATAACGGACGTGATCTTGATTGGGTAACATGTATGTTTCCAAATTCTTGCTAAATTTTGATCCAAATGTTGATGTTTCTCTTTTGTAAACTTAAAATGAATATATTTTCTAATTAACTACCACTTGTCTTAAATTAAACAAGAATCAAGGCATAATCGAACATAAATTAACCCAAATTAAGATGGTGAATTGCCCCTATTACTTGCCTTTTCCTTTCAACTCCTAATCATATATAAATGCAATGATTAATATTATTGCTTTTGCAGATGAAAAAGCTGCCCATGGAATCATTTTTGGATGAGTATGAGCATAAATTATTCTTTAACTTAGCTTGTAATAAAATATTGTATATCAAACTTCATAAGTTTAAAAGGTACAAGGAGAGAATAAAAGGTCTATATCTATAAGAGCGTGTAACACATGCCAACGACACAAATTGGAATAAATTTATTTAAGAGAAACTTTATCATCAAAGGAATTGAACCAGAAACTTATGCAAGATTTGTACATTGGAATTTGGAGACTTATGGAATGGAATGAATTGAGCAAAATTCTATCTTTAGGCATCACAATGCCCAACACCATCTCTTCCCTATGTGTTCTCAAATGCACTCATCTTAAAAGCTAAAGTTGCTTTTGACAGACAAAGACGCCGATCTTAAGGCTGCATCCTATTCCTAACTAGCTCATTAGCCATGGAAAAATAAATTTTCCCCAGCATAAAGTCTTCATGATCTATACTAGCCAAACATAGTTATCGAAGTCAATAGCATCAAACTTATAGTAACTTTTATGGTCCCGTTGGTATAACAATTCAATCAATTATCCGACCATTAAAATAAATATAGTAATTAATATAACTAAATATTTCAATAGTGCAATTAAAGTTGTGTGAATCTGAAACGTCAAATAGTTGACGGGACCGGCTCCATTAAAATACATGATGGATCCCAAACTTTCTTAAGTAAGAACAGCGGGGTCTTCTCTAGTAGTGCATGGGACACGTTAACTAGCTAGATTCTGTAGCTATTAAAAATTGTTGTCATAACAATGCACATTTCCATCTTTGTTAGATTTGACCTTGGTAAGATTAATTCATGGAAGTTTTTCATCTGATTATATTATTTTTGTTTCTTGATAAGATAATTTGTACTACTGCTTCAAGAGAATTTAGAATTTCATATAGGAGAGAATTCATGGCTTTACGAATTATGAGGGAAAGACACTTGTTAGATATGAAACACCTTTCTTAGGGTAAGGATGTGAATTTAACATTAAATTTTTAAGTGACAAAGGTTCCAATGAATCTTATAATTATTTTGCTGTGCCCCAACTCTTTTTTCCTTTTCTCATAATGTAATTGATCCCATGATTTTGTCTTTATGAGATCTGGTTGCATATAGCATAACATATAATGCTGATGCAGGCATGAAGCCACAAAACATGGATGGAAAGGTGTGTGGGTATGAATCTGGATGCAACGATCACGTGCGTGTCGCGTGACTATCGTGCTACGCGTGATCTAGGGAAACAACACGTGATAGGATGATCAAGAGAGAATCGTGTAGGGAGGAGGAGTAGGCAATCTCAATAGGCTCTAACACACGTGTGACAGGTGAGGGAGCTAAAGAGCATCGACCTCACTGAGTACTATGGATTCGTGTATGTTCTTGAGTAAATCAAGTGTTTGATTCACCAGGGCAGAAATCCAGCAGCATGACGGCGTTTTTCCAAGATTTCACCCTGTCCAAATGAGGTAAGGACTAAGGTATTTATAGAGAATCTAGCTGTCGATGTCGTCCGTCAGATGAGACATACGACCAACGGCCAGGATGAGTCCCTCTTATTATGGATATGGATGTGGGCTCCCTTATAGACCCAGACCCATTGAGGCCTTCATTGTAATGTGTGTGAGCCAATTTGAGAAAGGTTGGAATTGGGCGGGCCAATTTCAATGGGCCCTACTCCAAGCCTTTCATGCCAATTCTCCCATGATCATCCCAATATAATTGGGCCTAACTCTCCAAGCCCTGTCACTTTAACCCGGAGAGTTAAATCCAAATAATAAATCAGGCTTAAAGCCTTTATAAATAATGAAATCCATATATCTACATTTTGCCCCCTGACCGAAGTCTTTCGAGCTTTATTGAAGGAATTTGGGCATTAATCAAACCCATTTGAATAATTAAAGTCTTATTCAGCGCATGTGCGCTATAACTTATCTGCACTATTGCCTGGCGTGTTAATTCTTAACAGCTTGCAATATAAAAGTCTGGGGCAATATTGTCAAATAATTGAATTCTCTTGAGAGATATTCCTGTAATATCATCTGATAAGCATATCTTCTTCATTTTGAAATTATACCATCCCTGAAACAATAGTGCATTGGCATACTTCCTTTATATATGAAATCATCTCTCGCTTGTGCTCCATATAAATGATCCTTCTTGGCGAGTCGATTTCACTTACGTTTTATGGAATCTTCGATGATACTCAGCTTGTTGTAAAAGAGGTGAAGTCTTAGCATAAGAACACCATGTAACATTTCTCCACTGAGATAAGGTTGGATAGAAGTCATCTGTGCACTTTCATTTTCTAATGAAAAACTGTCAATTCAACAACATACGTGATGTGGTCACAGGATGAAGCATTACTAGTCTATTGGCCATCTTTTCCCCAATAAGAACATTTTTGTGCAATTGGCATGAAGAAAGCAAGCTTCCTAGGATTATGGGATCATTGCCAAAAGCATGTTTGCTAATGTACTCCTCAGCTTCGGATAATCTTCCAGCCCGTCCCACCATGTCAATGAGGCAAGAAGAATGCTTCAAGTTGGCAGATATCCCATACTCTTCTTCCATTATGTTGAAATAAACAAGGCCTTTGTCCACTAAACCTGCATGATTGCATGCCACTAAAAGTGCAACAAATGTGACAGGATCAGATTTTACTCCTATAGCTTTCATCAGTTTGAAGGTTTCAATGGCTCTCTTAACAGGCCCATGATTGCCCAATGCAGCAACCATAGTATTCCATGAGACAAGATTCTAAGAATACATGCTGCTAAATGTATTACATGCAGGTTCAATGCAGCCACATTTGGCATACATGTTGATGAGGGCATTACCAACTCCAACACCCTGTCATAACCTTGTCATAATTAATTGGGTGTGGATCTGTTTGCCATGACGTATTGAAGCAAGCCCGGCACAAGCAGTAATTGCATTGGAAAAAGTAAACTCATCAGGAATCATATCTAATTTAGCTACCATCTCCTCAAAGGTTGACAAAGTCTTCTTATAATCAGCGTACTGAGTAAGCATAGCAATAAAGGTGTTCCAAATCTATTGTGTGTAAGTATTCCACGATCCTTGTGCATAATAACTTTTGTGGGGACTTGATAAATCCTTATATATCGTCTCAATCATTTTCTCCTTTAAATTAGAAATCCTTTTTTTTTTTTTTTTTTTTGAGGTTCTTATGTATTTTGACCTTAGCTGAGAAGCACGAGTCAACAAAAATGAAGCGATTAAGCACTATACTAAGGATCTCAAAGTTTATGACCTTGCAGAAAATGAGGTGACTTATTTTCCTACCCAGAGGGAGGTCAAGATGATGGGAGATAGAAACCTGTCTGACCCCAAACCTGTAGATGGGGCCTTATCTTTAGCCTTATCTTTATCTGTAGAGGCAGGTTTAGAAAAAGGAAAAGAATAAAAGTTTTTTATTCAACTATTAGGATTTTTAAAATACATAGTTGTTGTCTTAATTAAAAAAATCAGTATACTATACCCATAAGACAATAATACATCAAGGCCACGTGGTTAGCTAAGTACCATTTAAAACTTAATTGTTCAGAATCATGAAACTTTTAAACATTGTTGGATAGAACAGTTATTTTCCCATACTTAAAAAAAATGTTAAAAAAGTTAAAAGTTATTGTTGGTAGATGTCTAGCCGGGCTTGGTAGCGCAAGCCTTTAACCCATGTGGGGGCGTCAATGTGATGGGACAGGGACACAGACCGTTGGGCTGGACATAGTAGATATCTACCGACTCGCCCATTCCAAGGTAGGAGTTGAGCTATGGGGTTTGGACGAAGGTCTTGACCACTTAGCTCCTAGAGTGGAAGGGACTGCGTGAGACTGGGCTCACAGAGCAACGAACACTTCCCACTCCTAGCGGTGGGAGGATAACGGGCCTGTGCCTTTCATGTCCGGATAGCTTGACGGGCTCGTCCATTGAACCATCACGTTTGAAAAAAAAGAAAAGAAAAAGAAACACCTTACACTTAAAACGCTGTACTAAAATAATTCTTGACAACATTGCCACACAAGATCTGCAACACTGGTATTTGTTGCTCCAACACACCTAGGAGTCTTGAGCTGACTAACAGCCGATCCTAATCCTAAATAATGATCCATAATTTTCTGAAATGTGCCTCTCTTAACCACCCGAAGCTCGAGCGGTCCGATCGCCCTCATCTTGCGTGAACCGACATAACCCGCATCTATGAACGATTTATCCAAGCAATTGCAGCATTCATTCAAGACATCCTTGCTCGCGTCACCGTTCATTTCCCAGAATATAACATAGTGCCCTGGTTCCCCAGACAGATCCACATAGCTAGTAAAATCAACAACTTCCAATTTTTCTATCATTCATTTGTCTCCTTAAACACAAGAGGGGCCTGATTGATAATAGGACAAGAGGCATAAATTGTCCTTTGGCAGACGACAACGTATTTACGGATTAGGAACAGCTTTTTCTATCATTCATTTGTCCTTTAGCATACCACGACATATTTTACGGATTAGGAACGGACCAATGGTACGATTCGTCCTTAGCAGACCACGGCATATTTGCGGATTTGGAGCGGACAAATGGTACAATTCGTCCTTAGCAGACCACAGCATATATGCAGATTAGGAGCAACTTATTCTGTCCTCTTTCTCTTCTAATTTTGAATGTTTATTTTTACACAGAAAGCTCCATTTCCTTTCTCCTGGCTAAGTTCTTCATTCATTATTTAAAAAAAAAAAAAAAAACTCTACTCTCTCCTTCGTTTCCTTATTATTCCATCTCTCCCTTCATATAAGATTGAAGCTCAGATTATCACCATGTATCTGCTGAGTGTCCGTAGGGAGATTTGGACTAGAAACCAAGTTGTGCAGCCTTCCTTCCTTTTTTATTTTATTTGTGTGTTCAAAATCTAACTTTGCTGGTGTTACTTATGGCTGTCCATTTTCATCTCGGAATATCGTTCATCTTTTTTCTAGCTCTCGTTGTAACCATTTCTGTCTAGCCATTGTGACATAGGATACATTGTAGTAGCTTTGCTCGGAAACTAATTGCTTGATGGTGGAATGCTCCAATAGTGGGTTCCAATCGAGCTTCTAGTTGGTCCAAGTGAGCTCTGTGATTGTGGGTGCTTTGTTGCAGCGGTTTGGATGATTTACAAGTTTTATTCATCAGTTACTACAACATTGCATTCATTTCTGACCATGGTGGCTTTACTCGAATGGGTCTCTCCCCATCTCTACTTAAAACACTGAAGGTATAAAATTCTGCCCTCATTATATCTGTAATATTCTTTTGGTGGGATAGAACTCGGCTATTTGTTGATTGCTTAGATGTAGAAATGGTTATCCTATGGTTTTTCTGGTAGAATTGGATTGTTATTATTGGATCGAACCAAAGCTAGGTTGTAGCACTTAAGTGAAAAGCATCTTTATCTTCTTTTGAGAAAATATTGTGCTGAAGGTTATGACAGATTGTCCAACATATTTTTGCTTTTAATATATGAGCCGCAGGCATGAATTTTTTAATGATATGATTGAATTTTCCAGTGGTCTGGAGATGAAGGCATCTGATGCAGAAACAAGAACGTTCTATAATTATTAGCTTTCCACCTTTATCTTCCAAATTTGGTTTACAAAATAAAACGAGAGATAGCTGAAGTATGTTCAAGTCCTGAGTTAGACAACCCCCTCCAAAATAATAATAATAATATAAGTTCAAGATATGATAATGTTTGTTTCCTCGGCCTTGTTTTCCTGAGTCTTTAGTTTCATGTTGCTAGGCACAAGTGCCACACAACCCATTATTGTGCACCCAGACACATGCTAAAAAAGAAAATAAAAAGGTCAATTACTAAAATGAATGAAAAGATTCCTCTTATATTAGTTCTAAAATTTGTGTATGTTTTTACATCATGACCGCCCTTTGTTTTTTAAGTATTAGACCATATAAATTCGTAGGTAGTTTTTGGTTCCCAGCACAGTGCAAAGGAATATGACACTGCACAACATTAGAAGAATATCCTGGACATGCCTCTTATACCATGGTTTGTGCACTTAGTTGAGCAGAAAAAAATGTGTTATCTATTGTTTGTTATACTTAAGTGTTGCATTGAACATCATGATCTTGACATTTATACCCGTTTTGTTAATCCATACTTGTTTAGATACATTCTTGGCACACCGTTACGATCGCCAATACTAGTTGTTGTAACCCCCATTATGCCATTCCCTCCATTGTAATGACTGCCACTGCCACCTTTATTATCACCTACAATACATCAGCATTGATGGAGTGGAGGTGGTCATCATGGTGTGCTAGTGTTGGTGAAGTGGTGGAAGTGGCAAAATTGCAGTAGTGGTTGCCATGGTGTTGCTTATAGTTGTGGTGCAGTGGTGGTATTGGCAGTGGTATAGAAATTGAAATCAATTTGAAAGAGATTTATATCATTGATTGTCTAGTCCACTATCTTAGGCTATGCAAACCAGACTTAGTGAAGATTCCTCCCCTATAACTTCCTCCTTATCTGTAATTATCCCCCATTATGTTTAATACAATTTATCGAATTATCCAACAGACACAAGGGGGGAAGAAGAGTGAACTAGACTAGACAAACATGAAGTCTCTTTGAGGAGCACTTCCCAAATATACATTCCAAGCGGGAAGACTGAAGTTACTTGATTAGAACACTTTCTATACTTAAAAAAAATTGAATACTAGGACAAAGTACCAATTAGTCTGGTTCTTATTTTATTTTTTTTTATTGCTGGGATCTTTTTCATGTTTTGGTTATATCTAGCTAAACTACTGACTTCCGATGACTTAAGATCAAATTTCAGAATGTTCATTGCTTTTGAATCATATCAACATGAGCTCATATGAGAGAAATATCTTTGATCTGCCAAAATCTGTCAAATCTGCCATGATCAGGTACCACTACTTGCATGCAGCAAATTCATAAAAAAAAACGCCATCATACACTTAGAATCTCTTAAGACTCAAAACATAAAAGTTGTAGATCCTTCCCTTAGCTTTCTATATCATTTTAAATCACCTCAAGGAGTTCTCATGAGAGAGATATCCACATTTTCGTGAACTTCGTCAAATCTACAAAACCAGGATCTTTGCTGTCATGCAGCAAATTTATAACGAAAACTGTATCGATTCGTTTTGAATCCACCAAAACTCAAAACACAAAAGTTTTATAATTCCTCTTAGCTTTCTAAGGAATTTTGAATCACCTCAATAGGAGTTCTCATGAGGGAGATATCCACATTTTCGTGAACTTCGTCAAATCTGCAAAACCAGGGATCTTTGCTGTCATGCAGCGACTTTATAACAAAAACTGTATCGATTCGTTTTGAATCCACCAAAACTCAAAACACAAAAGTTTTAGATATTCCTCTTAGCTTTCTAAGTAATTTTGAATCACCTCAATAGGAGTTCTCATGAGAGAGATATCCACATTTTCGTGAACTTCATCAAATCTGCAAAACCAGGGATCTTTGTTGTCATGTAGCGACTTTATAACAAAAACTGTATCGATTCGTTTTGAATCCACCAAAACTCAAAACACAAAAGTTTTAGATCTTCCTTTTAGATTTCTAGGGAATTTTGAATCACCTCAATAGGAGTTCTCATGAGGGAGATATCCACATTTTCGTGAACTTCATCAAATCTGCAAAACCAGGGATCTTTGCTGTCATGCAGCAATTTTATAACGAAAACTGTATTGATTCGTTTTGAATCCACCAAAACTCAAAACACAAAAGTTTTAGATCTTCCTCTTAGATTTCTAAGGAATTTTGAATCACCTCAATAGGAGTTCTCATGAGAGAGATATCCACATTTTCGTGAACTTCGTCAAATCTGCAAAACCAGGGATCTTTGCTGTCATGCAATAACTTTATAACGAAAACTGTATCGATTCGTTTTGAATCCACCAAAACTCAAAACACAAAAGTTTTAGATCTTCCTCTTATTAGTCTAAGGAATTTTGAATCACCTCAATAGGAGTTCTCATGAGAGAGATGTGCACAATTTACAAAATAGTATTAGAGCTGTCCTGTTTCATCTTCTAATGCATGAATGATCTCTTGATATCTTGCCAAGCACATCATAAAGCTCCCTAAACTGAGCTTGAGAGCTATATCCAGCTGAGAAATTGAAGATCTCCTTTCTTTAAATTTCATGAGTTTCTTAGTCACAGCTTTTGTATCCTTTTAAATAATAATGACTTTCTTCTAGCAATATCCTAAAGATAAACAATAAGTTTGCCTTGGTTGTTTTTTTTTTTTTTTACTTGTCTCTACCTGCATTACCTAGGTAAATGTGTTGAACAATCTTATCACATCTACATGTATAAACTCTTCAAAGGCAAGAAGAATACTATAATCTATATGCTACATTTGTACACTTTCCTTCGTCATTCTCAAGTCTATGAGCATTCCTACATCTACTCTTGTCTCTTGTAAGTTCTTCATGTAGGTATTGGTAACTTCATAGCCCACCCTTTTGCTTTATGAAACTAACTCATCTTTAATTTTCTTGCAATGCAGGTACTGAGATTGCTAAGTACTGGGTCATCTTTATATTTCCTCCCTACTTTTTGAGTGATCGCATACTGATAACTTTAGCATCACACATTGTTTCATCTCTGAAAATGGTTAGGAGGACTAAGAAAAGTAAGCCAAATAGTGCTAAAAGGAATGAAGTATTGACATAAGTAGATGGCTATGTTCCAGATGCTCCGTTACCACGAGATGAATGGGTTGATACAACAATTTCAAAAGATTTCTTCTGGGCAGATATTCGCAAGCGAGATTTATTTCCACGCCAACCTATAGATGGTGAATTACGCTTCATAGGTCAAGAGCCTTGCACAGGAGATAGAGCGCTTATAGATAGCTCTTCGATATTACGATTCAAAAATGAGAGAAAGGAGTTGCCCCTTTCAGAGAGCCAATTTCCTAGTCCTAAGCTATTCATGCAAGTATGGGGTTCATGGGTAGAGTACATTGTTGGGAAGTATGGCAGCGTCCTTCATCAAGCAGGGTACATGACTCGATATGGGTCACCTCCAAGTTGAGTTTCATTCGTGCTACGAGATTGAAACATGGCGAGCTATCATTTGCCGTTGGAGCATTCAGACGCACAGTTTTATCACTTCATGGGGTGAAGTTACCCCTACTTTAGAAGATGTGTGTATGCTCTTATGCCTACATGATGTAGGGTTGACAGATATCATTAGTGGTGAAATTTCTGAAGAGGATGAAAATTTGATAGCCTCGTTAGAGTGTCACATGGAAGCTGCTGTGGACAGTCGCAGACAGCTTACATTCGCTTCATGGTTCAAGTATTTCTTCAAACAGGAGAAAGGTGGCGAACATATCAATGGTCCTGGCTACAATAGCAAGTAAGTACTTTTACATTGATTTATTATTCTATATGATCTTCTTTGAAATTTTAACCTAACTCATTCATATTGTTTCATTATTTCAGGGAGGAGCTGGTGGCCTTTCTCTCCTTATGGCTTTCATTATTTATATTTCCTGGGGGCCTGAAAACAGCATCAGCCCTCGTTTCTTTCATCTAGCGATTCGCATATCACGTGGGGAACGCTTTGCACTAAGCCTATTCTACTTGGGGTCTTTGTATCGAAGACTAGATCTTTATCACAAGTCTTCAGTGCGCTCAAAGGTCGATATGTAGTGATGTGCTATGGGATATGACATTTTTGCAATTGTTCTTTGCTGAGCGCTATAAGAAATACTATGATCCCCATATTGGAGAAACCTGATGTTGTTGAACCCCGAGCTTGGGCTTGGGTGAATAGGAGACCATTGGGATCATTGATTGATGTTATTGATAATGTTCAAGAATTTATCTTCCGCCCTTATACCAAAGAGTTAGCGGGTTATGAATGGTATCCGGATTTCTATCCTCAAGGCTCTAAAGATCTAGTGAACCTGTTAGATAAGCGTGAAAGTCTTTCCACTGCTGAGGTAGGATTCATCATTTGGTGTACACCCGAAATCTCCCATCGCTCCATGACTGGTGTGATGCTTCTGAGAGTTCCTCGACTGTGGTGTTGTAGCATATCTACCTCATCGAGTTGCCCGTCAATTCGGATTTGATCAAGGCGTTCCTCGTACTATTAGGATCATTGAAGATTTTGAAGAGTGTTGTAAGGAACTTCACCGAAAATTGTAGATATATCTACCCAAACATCAGACAAATCTTCTTCCTTCTAGCAGTCGTGTCGGTGTTATTTCTACTGGATGGATGACCTATTGGACACGTTGCTTGGAAGAGTTCAAGAACTATGTTAACTCTGAGGTAGAAGACATGCTTCCAGAACCTTCTGTCCATAAATTTGAGTTTTATTTCCAACTTTCAAACAAGAAGGTTTCCAATCAAGTTCAAAACCAAAGAACACAATCTCCTACCAAGGTCGTCAGACATATTAAGCGTTCACGTTTTCATGAGGTATGAGTAGTGACTAACTATATTATTGTTTCCTTACATACTATTGATATGTCATTAACCATGGTTTCACTCCTTCTTTCCTTTTCTATACGAGTTGAGGACAAGCCAAGTCACAAGCCAAAG
The DNA here is from genome assembly GCA_024138025.1 of Combretum micranthum. NCBI lineage: Eukaryota > Viridiplantae > Streptophyta > Magnoliopsida > Myrtales > Combretaceae > Combretum > Combretum micranthum. The sequence continues at coordinate 29,242 of JAMXBD010003134.1, read as the reverse complement.
TGAGGTTAACAAAAATATTTCTGGCGATGGAAACACCAGCACTTCTGAAATATTTGCTTCATCTAAATCTTCTTCGTCGAACATTCACCCTTATCCTAATCGATATGGTGTTGGGCAGGTATTGCAAGCAAGGGGTGATAATACATCTGCTGTAGTGATTGATGATGATGATGATGAGGACATGGCTGGTGAGGAGCAAGCTTCTGACGACTTTGGAAGTGATAGAAGTGATCATGGAAATGAAAGCATACAGGAGGAAGATATTAATGCATATGCAGAAGCGTTGGCTGCAGAGATTCACGGTGAGGAAACTGATGACATCCCTTCTAATAATATCTCTGAACCCACAATGTGCCAGAATACTCCTCTTGCTCTTCCAAGCAATGAAGTACCAGAGCAAGTTGAAGAAGAAAACCTACGCTCATGTGTGATAACTTCAGGGGAGACTGTTTCTTTTTACGAGTTCATTGTCCCCTCCATTTACTTGGACTCATTAAAAAAGTTACATGCACGTGATGAATATTTTTGGGCAGGATCAATTTGTCCTGGTTCCGAAGTCACAAATGCCATGGTGGTGATGTTAGGTCGGGCTTGTACGTTGCTAGGTAGACCATGGAATTCATTCTCTTCGGCTAACTTAGAGTTGTTGGTACAAGCTTTTAATAGTGCTCGTGCTTTAGGGTTTAAAATTGATAGCTTGGAGAGTGTTGCTAGCAAGGCGCAAAGAATGTTGCACCATCAACCATTAATCCAACGCTACGAGAGGCTCAAAGCTGAACTTGAGGCGACACAACTCGAATTGGAGAATTCTCTTGAGGGTCTTGATACTGCTTCTATAGCAGAATAGATTATTACATTGGTCATGATACTTTTTTTTTCTAGGATGTTATGTAACTTCATGAACTTTGTCTTTGTTTTGTTTCGTGTTTCATGAACAATATTTCACATGATGCTACTTTCTCTTAGTTTTGTTCCCTTCACTTGGTATCGTATCATAATACGATGAACTCGTGTGCTTTAAAGAACGTAAGATTCATGTAGCGGCACATTATATGTTATGACTTTGCGCGTTTAAATTATTATTTCTTTCGCGAGCAAAGACTTCTTGATTTCACAAGAATTGTCAAGGGGGTATTACCCACTACTTGACCATTCCATCAAATGATGGTTAACATAACACTTAGGAAAAAAATTCATATGCATGTATTATGCCACGCGCTTAGTAAATTTTAACAATTACAAGCTGCATGTTGTAACATAAATAAATGTCGCGCGCATAGGAGACAAGTCTCTTACTAAGCAGCAGCAACATACAAATATAATCATATAACCAACCCGATTGATCAAATAATCATGTGAAAGCAAGCTCATATTATTCAAGCTATCATCATCACTGATCATGCTATTACATATGAAACTTCTTTACATATTGAAAATTTATAGGAGCTGTAATAGCATCAGTCTTTGGATTGAGGAGCTTGCAATACCCTATCATGGACTTCATGTATAATGAAGGGACCTTCCCATTTTGGCGTGAACTTTGGGCAGGTATACTTCGGCGCACATGCTCGGCTGCACGAAGTACAACATCACCCACTTGAAAGGACCTTTTCCTCACCAACCGGTCATAGGCCAGACCAAGCTTGTGTTGGTAGTTGATCAAGTTGTTTTTGGCTATATCTCGTCTTTCATCTAAGGCTTCCAGATCTATTGTGCGTAAAGCATCTGGCTCAAGCTCAGCATTGATCGCCAGTCGTGCTGAAGGGATCAGAACCTCTATGGGCACAATTGCTTCGGCACCATACACTAGCGAAAAAGGTGTTGCTTGTGTTGGTCGCGCTTCGAAGTCCTATAGGCCCAAAGTGCTAAAGATAGCTTATCATGCCATTCTTTATGGTTGTCATGTACCATACGACTGAGAACTTTCAAAAGAGTCTTGTTTGTAGCTTCCGCTTGGCCGTTGCCCTTAGGGTAATAAGGGGTCGACTTCACATGATCAATACTATATGATTCCAACAGTTGTCGAACATGCGAATTGATGAAAGGAGTGCCATTATCTGAAAGAATGCGCTTCGGAATCCCGAATCTGCATATAATGTTCTCCTTAATGAAGCTTGCAACTGTTGGTCCCGTCGCCTTCTTTAAAGGAATAGCTTCCACCCACTTAGTAAAACATTCGGTTCCAGCTAGGATCCAAATACATCCTTTAGACGGCGGGTGAATAGGACCGATTAGATCAAATGCCCAAGTATGAAAAGGCCATGGTGTTGTTAACTATGAAGTGCGACCGCAGGAGCGTGGATCGCATCTCCATGTTCTTGGCAAGGAACGCATCGTTTAACAAAATTGGAACAGTCTGATTCCATGGTTGGCCAATAGTACCCCATGTCAAGTAATTGATAATACAACTTCCTCGCACCTTGTGTGCACCTTCACCACATTCTCCAGCATGTACCTCAGTTAATATTTGTTCCGTTTCAGGAGATGCAATGCATCTGAGAGGCTTTCCCATAAATGAAACTCTATACAATTCATCTTCATGCATTAGGTACTTGCGCGCCTTCCTTTTTACTAATTTGGCATCCGTATTATTAGTTGGTAGCACATTATTCTTCAAGTAATCGATGTACGGACGACGCCAATCTCCAGCACTTGCGACAAAATTACATTCTTTTGCATCTGGTAACTCGAGCACTTGGGACAATGTTTGCACCTGAGATGCATCCTTGCCATTGTGGGCCAGTAATACCCTGCACGTTGAATGCGACGATACAAGGGAGGTCCTTCTTCCCCACACCAGATCTTATGATACTTGTCCAATTTTAGGCGAGCCTGTTTCGCACAGATGCATCGCGATAGAACGCCCTCAGGTCCTTTGAAGTATAAGGCGCCATTGATGTGAACAAAATTCTTCAAGGTAACTATGGAGGCCGCATTGGGTTGCGCCAATTGGGCCTTGATACCAACGCGCCAGTCATCTCCTGTTTCCTCATCTTCTTCTAACAATTGCAAGGCTGTGCAAGGAATGGTTTTCTTGATAACTTTAACATCTAGGCTTTCATCTGAAGCATGCATCGGAATTTTGGATGCTAGTGTTGCCAATGCATCTGCATAACGATTTGTAGATCGCTTGGTATGTTCATACCTTACGACTCCAAACTTCCCAATTAGAGCTTGCACTGCAGCCCTATAAGGCGCAAGTGCTGGCTCCTTGAGGGCATATTCACCATTAGTTTGCTTAATGATCAAATTTGAATCACCACGAATACACAGATGGTTTGCTCCAGCTTCCAAAGCAAAGACGATCCCAAGTAACAATGCCTCGTATTCAGCTTCATTATTAGTGCAATGAAAGTCAAGTTTAAATGCCAAAGGTATTTCTTGGCCATTGGGTGATGTCAATACAACTCCTGCTCCCCAACCTTGACTTCCCGATGAACCATCAAACTGGAGTGACCATTCTCCTTCTGTTTCAATCATGAGTGAGTCCTCATGGAATTCCGCTGGTATACTTTCTGTGATCACATCTTCACTTTCATTCGGAAAATGAGCTAGGAGATCAGCTAAGGCTTGTGACTTGATAGCTTTAGGAGCCTGTATTGTAATATCAAACTCTCCAAGAAGCAACAACCACTTCGCTACACGCCCAGATAACGCTGGTCGTGACAATAAGTACTTGATAGGATCTGATCGGGTAACGAGGTTGACCTTGTGCGCTAGAAAGTAGTGACGCAACTTTTGGGTGGCAAACACCAGCGCGAGACAATGCTTTTCGCAAGCTGGGTATTTGACCTCGCTTCCTTGAAGCGAACGACTCAAATAGTAGACCGGCCGTTCTTGGCCATCTATTTCTTGTGCAAGTAAGGCTCCGATGGATCTGCTAGTAGAAGTAAGATACAATATCATCGGTACTCCCTTCACAGGCATAGTCATGGTGTGAGAAGAAGTGAGAATTCCCTTAATTCTTTGAATTGCATCCTCATGGACTTGGTCCCATTCAAATGTGACTCCTTTCTTCATGAGTTGATGTAAGGAATATGAAATCTCTGCAAGTGCAGGTATGAATCTCCTAATATAAGAGACCTTTCCCATGAAAGTTTTCAATTCTTTCAAAGTAGCAGGTGAAGGCATAGACAATATAGCTTGTATCTTTGGGATCAACATCAATCCCCTTCCTATGGACTACAAATCCAAGAAATTTTCCTGAAGCAACTCCAAAAACACATTTCAAAGGATTCATGCGAAGCTTATACAATCGACATCGTTCAAAAACCTTTCGAAGATGGACCAAATGGTCAGATGCATGTTTTGATTTCACAACTATGTCATCCACGTAGTCCTCCATGAAATCATGCATCATATCATGAAATATAGCTGTCATCGCTCTTTGATAAGTAGCGCCAGCATTCTTGAGTCCAAAGGGCATGACAGTATAATAGAAATTCCCAACAGGAGTTCGGAAGGCAGTACGCTCGGCATCTCCAATTGCCATTTTAATTTGATTATATCCACTGAAACCATCCATGAATGAAAATAATTCATGACCTGCAGTGACATCCACCAAGGTGTCTATATTTGGCAAAGGGAAATCATCTTTAGGACAAGCCTTGTTCAAATCTCGAAAATCCACGCAAACCCTTATTTGACCATTCTTTTTTCTAACAGGTACGATATTCGCGAGCCAAGTAGGGTGTTCGATTGGTCTGATAAAGCCTGCACGAAGCAACTTCTCAATTTCGTGCTTAATTTGAACTTCCACCTCAGGACGGAAAACTCGTTGTCCTTGCTTAATATTTTAGTGTGTGCACTACAAGGCTAGGGTCCAGACCTGGCATCTCATCATATGCCCAAGCGAACACGTCTTATATTCTCTTAACAAATCAATAAGAGGACTCTTAACTTCATGTAACAAACCTTGCTGACAAAAATTGGCCCGGACTCTCCTCCTGGTCGCGCTAGATCCAATTCCTCAATTTCTTCATTTTGTGGCTTTATTTGATCTTGCATTTGTTAAGGAGCGGGCTGAATTTCTTGAATTGGTTCAGGGTCTGAGGAAGAACAAACTTCCTTAGACCCCTGAAACCGTCATAAGAGATATACTCTTCGCCCATCTTCTCTGACGTAACTTTCAACAGCATCAACCTGCTTGTTCTTCTTTTTACCGCCTCGACAGCCACGCATCTTTCTTTTCTTTTGTTGGCCCTCTTAAACTTTTTCCCAAGTGGGTAATGGCACACCTGAAGCTCTAGCAATAGCTGTCTCACCTTCATCGGCATACTCATTGAAGAAGGTAGACTCAATGAAATATGTCTCATCATACTCAAAAGGATTCTTCGTAGCAGGAATAAATATATCCTTCCCTTTCCAATGTCCTTTGATACATTGATGCATAGTCGACGGTACTAAATTGTGATCGTGCAGCCACTTCCTACCTATCAAGAGATGATAGGACACAGGCGCATCAATCACATGAAAGTAACGATACCACGAATAGGCCCAATCTTAAGATCAACATTAACTTTCCGATCGTCTTCGTTATAGTATGACTAAAGCCATTAACTGAAATGGGTTGCTTCACAAACGATGATAGTCGATACCAGCAGCTTCCAATGTAGTCTTAGGCATGATGTTGAGAGAAGAACCAGCGTCAATGAATGTCCTCTTAACTGGGTAGCCATTAAGTATGCCCTCCACATATAATGGTCGATTGTGATTTGGACTATCTACACACATATCTGCATCGGTGAACAAGATTGCATTTTCATGCGCTCGAGCCATTCTTTTGACGGGCTGCGCTGCATTACACTCGGCATATTGTCCCTCGGAAATTTGCGCAAGTGCAGTTGCTACTGCAAGCTTCGCCTTTTCATCAAAACCAAGTAGATCAAAGAAATTTCTAAAATTAGAAGTTTTCAAAAGTGCCGCAGCAATGGGAGCACAATTATTTGCTCAACTTCATGTTGTTTTTTTTTTCGCGTTACTTGTCTCGCAAGTGGTGCATCATTAGCTTCTCTGTGGCAGATCATGAATAACGACGTAACGCACCATGCGATTATTATGGTTGGAAGTGGATGTTCCTAACGTTGTTATTTTCGATAACAAGCTCTCCATTCTGCACTCTTTCATTGAAAATCCTCTTCAAAGTAAAACAATCCCTAGTAGAATGCCCACAATTCTATGGAACCTACAAAATTTAGGATCATTCTTCTCCTCCTGAGTTGGTAAACGCTCTACCTTTGGGAGTTTGAGATTTCCATCTCTCAACCATTGATCTAGCATAGCGTGCACCTTTCCCATTGAGCAAGGATATGTTAGCACTTCCTTTGTTCTCTCACGTCCAACTTTTCAACTCTTCGTTTCTTCTCATCTTTGAGATCCTCACTTTGAGTTGCATTCACTGACGTCCTCTTTTGTTAAACTTCACATTTCCTCCTCTTTGTCGCGTGACAGAATTATTAGTCCTTCGCGCATTCTCAACCAAAGTGGAGAATGAGGCTAAAGAGAGATTTTCCAGATATACTGCATATTCGGTGAACATGCCTTGGATGCAAATTTTCACCAGCTCTCTTTCGTCACATATGTCTTGAATGTCTAGTGAACATTCCCTAAAGCGCTCAATATAATCCATCAAGTCTTCCTTGGGCTTCTGGCGAATCCGTCCCATATCAGTCAAGGTCACTCGTTCCTGTGTAGAGAAGAACTTCTCTAGGAATATCTTGCACATAGTTGCCCATGAATCTACTGATCCAGGGGGAAGGTTGACGTACCATGTGTACGCTTTCTTTGTAAGGGACTTAGAAAATTCTTTCAACTTTAGATCATCATCAAATCCATAAACCTCTAGTGTTTCAATGAACTTCAACAAATGTTCCTTAGCGCTTCTTTTCTTACCATTGAATAGCATGAATTTGGGACTCACATAGTCTTGAGGATATGGCTTAGTAGCAATACGTTGATTGTATGGGAGCTTGAGATCTAATACCCCACATCAGACTTAGCTTGTATTTCCCTCAAGTACATGTCTAGATCTTCTTTCATGACAAAAGTAACTTTAGGAGTTGAAGTAGTAACTTCAACTGGTGTAGCTGGAGTGACAGTCTGGAGTGGAGTCGTATTTGGTTGAGCAGCAGGTCCACCAATGACAATTTGTGGCATAGCCTGTAAGGATGAAGATCCTTCGGGTTGAACATGTACTGTAGGCTGAGAGGTTGAGGTCCTCCTAGCTGAATTCCTGTGTTCACTACCTGAGGTACAGGTAATTGCGTAACTATGGGCTCCAACGGAGGGGCTTGCTCCCTAATTCCAATAGTGTCATGTTTAAGAGTAGGAAGAGGATCAACAGATCGAGGTACTTGAAGAGCTTGTGAAGTTTGAGGAGCTTGAGGCGCTTGAGGTGCCTGAGGAGCACGTTGCTGCGCAGCAATAGCAGGGGTCGACAAAGTCGTGCCTTGTTGCGCGGCAGCAATACCAGGTAGGTATTGAGCAAACATCATCATGAATTGTTGAAATTGTCTTGTAGACTCTTGTATCGACTGGTTGACTTGTATGGTATTTTCTTGTACAGCGCATAAGATCGCAGCGTTGTCAGGTTGAGCACCGGTAAGTTGGTTAACATCTTCGAGTGCTGGCATGTCATGCTCAGCAACCTCAAGATTAGTATCAATTTCTTGAGTCACACCCTCAGTGGGATCAGTAGGTCTTTTTTTTGGAGGTGCCATCACACAAGTATTGATTTCCCTATCCCCAATGGAGTCGCCAAAAATGTGTGGGTATAAATTCGGATGCAACGATCACGTGTGTGTCGCGTGACTATCGCGCTACGCGTGACCCAGGGAAACAACACGTGATAGGATGATCAAGAGAGAATCGTGTAGGGAGGAGGAGTAGGCAATCTCAATAGGCTCTAACACACGTGTGACAGGTGAGGGAGCTAAAGAGTATTGACCTCACTGAGTACTATGGATTCGTGTATGTTCTTGAGTAAATCAAGTGTTTGATTCACCAGGGCAGAAATCCGGCAGCACGACGGCGTTTTTCCAAGATTTCACCCTGTCCAAATGAGGTAAGGACTAAGGTATTTATAGAGAATCTAGCTGTCAATGTCGTCCGTTAGATGAGACAAACGACCAACGGCCAGGATGAGTCCCTCTTATTATGGATATGGATGTGGGCTCCCTTATGAACCCAGGCCCATTGAGGCCTTCATTGTAATGTGTGTGAGCCAATTTGAGAAAGGTTGGAATTGGGCGGGCCAATTCCAACGGGCCTTACTCCAAGCCTTTCATGCCAATTCTCCCTTGATCATCCCAATATAATTAGGCCTAACTCTCCAAGCCCTGTCACTTTAACCCAGAGAGTTAAATCCAAATAATAAATCAGGCTTAAAGCCTTTATAAATAATGAAATCCATACATCTACAAAAGGCAACTAGACTGAGGATATTTTATATTATCTTCCTTTAACCTCCATCATCTAATAACCCTTCCAGTGATACATGCTTTTCTGTCAAATGTAAGTTAAGGATAATTTCAGATGTAGCAGTCACATGAAAGCTCAAAATAATGTACATTACAATTAACATGATACCATGTGCTGCTGTGAATTTGTAAATGACTCCGATTTTTTCAATTGAAACCAGAAATTTACTATTGAAGAGATGACAAGAGCACAAAGAGCTACTGTGTTTGAAAAGAGCTCACTGTTCTCCAACATTCCCGATGATAGTTAGATATTAGCAAGTGTAATACATAAGCAAGCAAAAGTACTTAACTTAGCAAGTTGTGAAAGCATTGGTGAATTCATACATATTAGCCGATAATTTGATTGCAGCTCCTACAACAGCTTGAAAAATGGCATTTATTGGAAAAAGCCTAGATGGCATCCATTTTTGTTTGCTCTAAAAACCCAGAATGAGATCTGCTATCATTGGCCATTGCTAAGATGTTGACCAAAGTGGTTGCTGCTGCTTATAGGTTACTTGTTACTGGTAGCTCATGAAATTTTGAGTCATCAACAGGACCACCGGTGGAGTTCAACATGATCGCCTTCTTAAAGCAATAACTTTAATATTTGATAGTGATTGTATGTAGATCTTGTTTTCGTCAGGTAAACACCGGTGGATTGTCTGTTTTTCATCTGTATCTGTATCTTTTTTAAAATGATATGTGTAAATATATCCGATTTGCATCTAAATTTTATCTATATTTGTTCTATTTGATCTTTTGATGAACTGTCAACTTTTTTTTATCTATATCTATTTATTGATAAATAATTTGTTAGCAAAAATTTGAAAAAGTGTCTGTATCTGCCGGAAAAAACAAAACAAACAGACCCATAGAATCACAATTAGCTTTCCTTTATGATGTTGTCAACCCACCTCAACAACAATATTTACAAGGTAAAAGGTGAAGCTTTCAGTTCAAGCTTTGCATTAATCTTTTCAAAAAGGAAAAAGAAAAAGAAAGAAAAAATAAAAAAAACATGAACATGTTTCTGTCAGTTTATTACATAATGTTGTTAGGATATGGTGATGTGTTCATAGATCATAGTTTATTTGTAGTGGATCCACATGTGCACTAATATAGCTCATATATCTTGCATATCATACTTTTAACTCTCTGAAATTTAAAAGTATCAATTCACTACCTACAAAGTCTTCGAGTTCGTTTATAGTACCTAGATGGGATAGCTAGTTGTAAAAGTAAGTAAAGTTTAGATACCTTTTTTTACTGAAGTACAGTTTAGATATCTAATTGTAAAATTTGGCAAAGTTTGGTAGTGAATTGCAAAAATGAGCAAAGTTTAGGTAGTAAATTAACACTTTCAAACTTTAGATAATTAATTGCATCAATTGGTAAAGTTCAGATATCAAATGTTACATTCACCTTATTTTGAAAATATTGAGAAGTCTTATTTGTAAAGCATTACCAAATAAAGTGGGGATAGTTTCTTCCATTAGTTAAAGCTAAAAGAGGATATGCTTAGCCAAAAACATCAGCCGTGTGATTTCTACGTGTACTCCCTCATTAAACAAAGAATTATAAGAAGAACACGAAAAGCTTTCTGCAGTTCAAAAGGCATCCTATAAAATCATTTATGTTTGAGTATAGCATTTTACTTTTGCTCATCTGTTCAACTGGATACCAAACTTCAAGAGTTCAAAAGCTAGAATTATCTCTTACTTCACCTTTGTTTGAAAGAGCATATTGTTAGCCAGAATAATCCAGCTACAGTTTCCTAAAGACAAAGCAGAATTAGGGAAAAAAAAAAAAAAAGAAATATGAATGCAAAAATAAGTAAAATGAGACAGTAAAACAATAACATGGATTTATCATAGAACTTCAGATTATTTCTTGTTTTTTAAATCGTCAATATAGTTTCAATTCATCTTAATGCATATTTATTAATTCTAGTCTTCGTCTTAATTTTTATGCATTGCTTGCACTAAAGCCTTAGTTTTTTCATTTTAATCTCTTGAACTTCCTTTGGTCCTCTAATTGCAACATCGAAAATATGTTTTACCCCACAAAATGATTGACAAATTCTCATTTCTTGAGAATTATCAACTTATTGCTTTTGCAATTATAATCGAGTTATGAAAGGTCTTTGATAAAGGTGATAGGGGTAGCACTTAGCATATAGTTTATTAGTCTAATTAAATTATATAATTGCTCATTAAGTTGTTAGTTGATGACAAATTGTGGATGCTTTTTTGATACCACTTCCTTGACTTCTTGATGGTTTAAGTCATTGCTTCCTTGAAACTTCACTTATTTTATGCTCTAACTTTTATTTAGTTTCTTCACTAATCCTTATGGTAGGAGTTAGTTTCGAGCTTGCAAAGGAAATCAACTTGCCATGTTTTAGTTAAAAAGAAATTAAACTAATCATGCCTTTTTGAGTGAATGCCGTAAACACTGGAGCTGCAGAGGACTTGGTGTTCGATCTCCAGCAAATGTAGGATATGTAGTCACATAAAGTTAATTAAAATAGAAGAAAAGTTGTGGCCAAAAGAAAAGAGATTAACAACATGTAGAACCAATTAACCGAATTGACTAAAAGAATACATGTAAAATGACAATGACCAAATAGTCTAAATCAATACATGTAAAATAGGACAAAGACAATCTGATGAAACCAACAAAACGAAGTCGAATAAAGAGAACTGAAAGAACTCGAGTAGTCTTTCCTTGTTGCTAAGGCGACTACCTATGCTACTGGTAATATCTCCACCGTTCTCTTTTGCAACCAAAATTTTCATAATCCTTTCAATGTCCTTAAAAAATTTGAGAATCTAAGAAGCAACCTCTCTCCTTTTTTCTATAGATGAACTGTTGAAGCATTCCTTCATAATAAAACGCTTTAAATTGGTAGTTGACTATGCTCCACTAAAATCATCTTAATAGCCAATTCTTAAAATGCTCGCCCACTAGTCCCTAGTGTATTCATCAGCATTCATTAAATTCATTTGATGAAGATTTTAGTTGACTCAAGAATTTCTATTGGTCTCTTATTTTTAAAAGCCTGTTTTACTGTATATCTAAATTATGCCTTGTAACCTTCTAACCACAGATTATATGCTGCACACCTAACGGAGTACAAATGTGGTTCATTATTAAACTTGTATTTTATTAGCTTAGCAAACATAGGACCCTTATATACACCTTTTGTGAACTTGACAATGGAATGGCCATCAACATTAGGAAGAGCGATAGCAATGTTTGTTAGTGTCACCATTAGAAGAGACCAATAATTAGGTGGAGATCCTTGCAAATAATCTAGTTAGGCAACTTCCACGTTGTCAAAGCTAGCAACTCCTCTAAAATCAGAGATAGACAGTGTCACGCTCCGAATTGGGATTCAAGATGTATCCATCCTAGTTATGCATAATACTTAAACATCACACACAAGGCTATTTAAAAATATATCATTTATTATAACCGTTGCTAATAAATTTTAACTTTTGAAACCATATATTTACATTAAAAAAAATACAATTGCGTAAATGATGGAAAATAAACTTCAACATTTAATCATTAAAAACCACTCTTGTGGGTAATCATCATACATACATACATACATACATAATATATATATATATATATATACAATTTAGTACCAATCCATGGGTACTTCAAAAATATAGAGAGTCTAGTCTCTCAAATCATTAAAGTAAGTCTAGTATATTAAAATTACAGACCATAGGCTTTTAGATAAGCCTTTAATACAAGTTTGAAAAATAAAAATAAAGTCTTAAACAAAACATAACACCATATGTCCATGGTTTCTAGTCATCCCACTCATCAAGAAATTCCTTAAAATCTGTGCTATATTCTATGTGATCATAAGAATCATCATCATAATCATTAACTCCCAAAATGAAAATGTGAGCTGAAATCTAGTGCAACAGCAACAAAAGCACACACAAGATAAATATGCATACTTAATCTAATGCAATGCAATAACCAATAAATTATATATTCTATTTTTAAGTATAACAAAATAACAGTGGAGCACTCACACTCCAAACAACACGTAATGAGAATCCAAAGTCCTAAATAGCAGTAACTGCTCAGGAGGTTGATATATATGGCCCGAAAACTTATTTCTCCTATAAGAACATCTTAAAAACAATAGCATTATTTAAAGTTTATAGCCGTTACACATCTTTAGTTATCTTAATCCATAATATTATTTAGTTCAACTAGTTTCATAAATATGAATTAAATCATTTTACTTCTTGCTAAGTTTAAGAAAAACGCTACACCCTATGAATTATCATTAATAATGATAGGAGGTGGCTTAAGCGCTTAACTATCATGCTAGCATCGCCTAAAGATTGTTGCTTTTTAGACAGGATTCAACGACACAAGCACAAGCAACAAAAAATTATGAAGATGAAAACCATCTTTAAGTATTAGATTATTTAAGATATCTATACTAGCAAACAACATACATGTTACTACGTATCTGAGTAGATACCCGAGATATGTTATAACCCAAACGGTAGGCTTAAAAGTACACAATAGTTCATCAAAGAAAACATTCCTTATAAGTTTGTAATTTAATTATTAATGTTGAGTTCATATTCATTTAGTTAACCTAAGTAAAATCTTATGCAATTACTTAAAGTAGTATTCATGTGTATATATATATATATATATATACATATTCCTTACAATAATTATTATCCATTTATTTGTTTATTTATTTATTTTTTCTCATGAACAAGGTCAGCGGATATGTCATGGCCACGATCAAGGTAGTAATACAAGTCGCGAGCAAGATCGCGTTTGTGATGAAGTCGTGATTTATATCACGTGCATCATCACACTCATGATCAAGACCGTTTCACATTTGAAAAAAATACACAGAAGAGATCATGCCTAGTGTTGCAACCATGATCTAATCACAGTTTAAATTGCAGCCATGATTGGGCTGTAAAATTGATACCAAGGAGATCACAGGTATGATCATGCTTGTGATCTAGCCAAGAATTTCCTTCCAATAAGATAATTCCCTTCATCAATGAACAAGTACTGACTTAAAGTTCTTTACTTCGAAATTTTTAAAATTTTACATCATCTATCTTGCTAATATGGCCTCTTTTTAGCAAGAACATTTTTAACATCAATGTATAAACTTAATATCAAACATCAATAGGTTCATACATGCACTACACATACATGTACATATCTTTTATTTCATCAAACAAACAAAACCTATCATATATGTGTTTAACTATTAAACCATCAACTTTATTACTAAAACTTTACTTGTTTATCATTAATAACATCAATAACTATGTATTCCACTCAGGTTTAACATGTAAACTAAATAAACTCATCTATCTTACAAAATAAACATAACAATCTCTACTATCCATCTTTTCTAAGTTTTGAAAGCTAACTTAAGTCTAACTCAACCTAAATCTTCATTCTAATCTTCAACTCAAATAAGAGTTTATGGAAACAGAAATTGACTTTAGGAAGAAATAAATAAGCTAGTGAATAGAGAAAGCAAGTATTAGTTTACCTAGATAGAAATTGACTTGAAAATAGAAGCTTGAAGAGCATTTTGGAGGATTTTGAAAGAAAAAAACATGATGAAGATGATGATGTTTCTTCGGCTAAAAATGGCACCTGCTATAGGGTCTCCTTAAATGATTATTTTTGTAATTTTATTAAGATAATTATCCATAAAGTAATTTTTGGCTTTTTGGCACATTTATTGTTATCTGTAAGAACGAAATAATTGGGTGCCTATAAGGAATTAAGAGCATAGGCTCTTGGGCTTGTTTGAATATTGGGGCTTGGGTTTACATCATTAAATGGGCTTCTATGGTTACTAAAATTCTGGAAACAAGAAGATAAAATTAATATAAAGATTTAGCTAGTTTTGAACTAAAAATTCATTTAAATAAAAAGAATTCTAGAAAAGAATTTTGATGAAAATTCAAATGATTTAGAAATTGAAATTTAAGAATCTAAGTTCATTCTAAAAATTTCTATTATGCTTAACTATCTAATAACATGTTAACATTTATATAATTTTACCATCTAGACTATTTACAACTAATTTCTTACTAAATCTAAATTAGGATCAAAATTATTGATATTTCTGTAATAATTAACCAGTACTATTTAACTAATTAAGTATAGAAAGTTTGGGATATTTCAGATAGGGTCAGTAACTCTTCAAGATGGTTCGGATGAGTAATGTATGAAATGGATTTCATTATCCACTTGACTGATTCCTCTTTTTCTGCCGGAAAAGCAGAAATATATGGTCCACTAAGTTAGTTTACCAAATGATAATTTATACGTGATCCCATGCTTTTTTATTTATACAATTTCCTATAACGGTTGTATTTGCCGATTATTAGTTGAAGTAGGAGAGTTAATCTATTTTTAATGCTACAATAAATGACCCGATACCATTATTTTTAAATTATTTTGAAAAGAAATCGTACATGATACATCAAAGTCAATTTCCACCAGATGATTATTTCAATTAGCAGTGGAACTGTAATTTGCTATATTTCTTACACCATATTAATAATGAAAGCACCTTATCATTATTGCAATAACTGAAGTAATTATCTATTAGATTTGATTATTGGATCCGATATTGAAGATGGAATCAAACCTCCTAACACTTATTGTAATATAAAATAAAATAGTTTATAAAGAGGGGTAAGGAAGTGTCATTTATTATATTATGAGAGGATAAAATAGTAACTCCTAATACTATGATTATAGATTACCTCACCTAAAACCATGTACTTGCTCTTCTACAGTAGTTTCACAAGATTACCAACCCCAAAGATCCTTTCTTACTAGCATCTTCTTTGAGGAGTCAACAAAGACTAGAGATAAAGATTAGCCTTTTCCTTTTCCTTTTCCTGTCTTTTAACAATCATAAGAGGTTTTTATCCCTAACTTGCACTTCTGATGTTAAAAGTATTTGTGTACTAGAGGAAAAATTGGAAAAACTTGAGCTTTTTTGTTGATTGTTTCTATTGTTGATCGCGAAAGAAGAGGAGAATGATCATTTGATTTCGAGTATATGGTTCAAAAAAATAATTATATGTTGTTAAGTTTGATTTTGGGTTTTTTTTCTTTTTATCTGTTTAGTGATCAAGGATGGGATTTTTTTGGAGAACTTTCGTATTTTAAAGCATAGGAAGTACCAACAAGGGATCACGACGTTGATCTCCTCGGCTCAAAATATTTTAGACACCCCTGGCCATATCATGGTAGTTATAGAGGCCATGAAGACAAGACAATGGCTAATAGGCCTATCACAACTCCCATAATGGATGTGACATAGAGGGTGATAAGCTGTCACCACCCTTGTCATGAGCGTGAAATAGGGGGTGATTGCCGTCACTCCTCCGTCACAAGCATAATCTAGGGAGTGACATCGTGTTTTTATTCAATAAACCTATCGGGCCTTCATCATGGGTGTGAGCTACAAGGTGATAGTTTAATCTTGTTTATACCTTTTAAAGGCCTTTCTAATCATCTAAAAGCTTGACTTAATACAAAAGTACACTTGAATACACCTGAATCTAAGTAGGATTGTATATCTAGACATAGAATGGTATTAGGTTCTTAATGACCTCAAGAAGCTAGACAACCTTAAGAGTACGCTTTGTTCCACGACAAAAATAATGAATTAATATTGTTATGTATGATAAGGTGTTTCCAGTAGAGTTGAGTTATTTGTTCTAGACATTGTATCAAATACATCATTACCTTATTTGTTGATTGTGTGTTTGGTACTAGTAATTAAAAATGCACTGAATAATTATTTGAATCTAATAATCATTTTGTTGCTTATGTTTGGCTGAGCTTAGTAAATCAGGAGTTCCAATGATGTTAGGATGGCATACTGATAATCCTTATGTGACATTGTCTTGAAGGAGTTGCACCTAGAAAGGATTATGGTAGATTAGATGAAAATAGTTGCAGTTCTTAGATTATTGGGGAGTACCCAACACTAAATATATGTATATATATTAATATATGTTTGTTGTGGAGTTGTGAGTTAGTTGAGATATAAGGTTAGACGCAAATAACCCTAGACTGTGTTGGATATTGGCTTAAAATTATAGATAATTAAAATGTGGTTGCATTAAATACCATGTTATAGGTGCGTGTGGGCTTGTAGTTTTGGCATATTGGACTTCGACTCAGCCCTTTTTTTTTCTATCTTTTTAAGGAACATGTAAAGAGCCTATAGTGTTCGACTTATCAAGATATGATGTTTTTGTGGATTATGGGGATGACGATAGTGGACTATACTATCCGATAGAATTTTGATAAATAGATTTATATGATGTTGATGGTTGATGTTTATGAAATGATGTTTTGTATTCCGGATTTCTTGTAATAGATTAAGTTTTAATTCCTCTAATAGGATTGTTATAAGTTGGCTTTCAGTTATGGTAGCTAGTTTATGAAGTGTTTATCTTGAAATTATGACTTTTGATGAATTCATCTATTAAATGTTAGTTTGGAGTTATTGAATATTGTTTGAAGATATTAGTAGATCTTTGAGCATTAATGGGTTACCTCTCATGATGACATGTGGTGGATGATCATGCACTAAAATTAAGGTGTTACACTTATATTGTCAAAGTATGATGTCTATTTTTTCTATCCATGTCATTAATTGAAAAATATAAAAGTCAAAGTCTTCAAATGAAAAAAAAAAAGAAATAAAAACATAAAATATTAGGTTCTAAAATTAAAAAAAAAAGTTCAATAACATATATAAGTTCTTCTATTGCCTTTTTTGTTTCCACTTTAAAACCTTTTTGTTATAATTTTTTTGCTTTCTATTCCAAATCTTAACTTGAACAACACTTGTAATAACATGATATAGATTTTATGTGATTTGTTTTTAATAATTTAGATTCTAAAATAAAAATATTGATGAAGTTAAAGGAGTAACAAATAGGTACCTAAGAAAGTAAGGTAAAAACTGGCCAGTGGCAGTCCTATGATTGTACGTTCTAATCTCGAAGGAAACATGCCAACTTGAAGAAGTCACTGCCTTTAGTGGTAAAATAGGCCAGTTTTTAGCCAAATTCCTTAGTTTATGGACTCAAACAACCATTTTTAATATTTTTGTCAGATTTTATTTTTCTTATAACTTTTTATAGGAGTATCAGTTTTGTACACCGTCTGTAACATTTGACTTGTCTTTATATGTATTTCGTTTTAGCACCTGTTTAATATTTGGCAGTTTCCTATTTTTGGCCTAGCCTATAAACTATATACCCTAGGAAAAACAGATAATCACATACCATATTTTTAGTAAAATTTTAGAGCCGATATTACTAGTTTTCCTAAAATTTCGAATTCTTGTATATAGTTTTGAATTTTAATGCCAACAACTAGGAGTATACAAAAAAACCGAATGTTTAGGATAATCGAACCGAAGCTGGAAAACTAATAAAAAAACGGTTAACTGACATCGATTTCCGTTTAGGATTAGTATTTTTAATTTTTTCGATTTTCGGTTTCGGTTTTTAGATTTTAGAAATCGATGGATTCGATTAACCGATCGTAATTATAAATATATAAAATTTATAATATGCCCATATAATTATTTTTTTAATGTTATCAATATGAATTATGTTAAAATGAATGATTCAGATAAGAAAACAAATGCATATATGTCTCAAAATTAGAATGGTGGTATTTGATTGAGATTTTATATTGAGTTCAATTGATCAAGGTTGATAAGAAACATGAGTAAAGGCTATTATGATGATTATCTTGATGGCATCGATATATATAATAACTATTTTACATGTCTTACATTCTTAATTTATAATTTTTAATATAATTATAAAAAATTACTCTTAATTTTTTTACGGACATATTGAAAAATATGGTTAACTGCAAAATTTGCACAACCATTATGTTAAATGGTTAAAAACCGAAAACCGAAAAAAATAACAAAAAAAAAAGGTTAACTGTTAAGGCGGTTAACCGTTCATAATGGATCGGTTTATGATTAGGATATTGAAAATCCAATTATTACGGTTAGGATAAAAAAAATAGGATCATGGATCAGTTAACCAAACCGTGAACACCCCTATCAAAAACCTATGAATTCTCATAGTTAATAAGTATTGAAGATCACAAATCGAGTATTCGTGTGTGAATCAATGTCTTATGATAAACCCTAATTCAGTTTTCACATCATCCGCTATGTTAAAGATTTTAAGAATAAAGGTCATGAAATAAAAAAAAAAAAGAAGTCTTTTAAGTCTTTTAATGCATTATTTCTACTTTATATTGCTGAAATTTTGTTTGTATCTTAATCTTTGTTTTGGTCGGATGTCATATTTCTTTGTTAATACAAATTAATGCATGAATGCATTAGAATGATTTACGGAAAACTTAGACAATCGTTTGCTATATGTAAAAGGGTTGAGTTATGTTTAAAATGATACGTGTACGCAATAATAAAGGAATAAAATCCCTAAAATAAGCATTTTATTTAGAAAAAAAATCTAATAAAAATAAGAATTGTAGATGAGTTGTATCAAGACATTACAATATTAGACTTGGAGTTTGAGTTCGAGTTTGAATATTAAAGTTAGAGATAAATTCTAACTTGATTGAATATGTAATTATGAGTTTGAGTTTGAGTCTAATTAGCTCACAAGCTGGTTCATGTATGCATAATAAAACTTGAGCTTAAACTAATAAATTATTTGAGTAGCTTGAACTCATATTAGATTCACTATCATTGAGTCAGGTTATAGTAAATATGGAGCATTGAATTTACATGGTTCAAGAGTAGATCCATCTTATTTATACGCCCTAGCAAAAGCAATACAATATAGCACCAAGACAACATTACAATATAATCTTCTTGTACCATATTTGGTGCACGTAATACCAGATAAGGTATTTTGTAAGGTGAGTGAAAAATGACACTAGATGATGTATTTTGGTAGTTTGTCTTTTCTATGGTTCCATGATTATTTAACCATATTTTTCACATTATTTCACTGTAACACATTATTTATAATAACGGTACACACATGACGAATGTACCTAAATTAAATAGTTAATACTTTAGTCATCATCAATAGCAATTATATTAATCAAACCATTTAGCATGTACATATAAAGATATTATATTAATCAATTATATTATTTGCTCAATGCTTTAGAGTTGAAACATTACACAAATAAAATTTTTTAGGAAGGGAATATATATAAGAAAAAATAGTTTAATAGAGAATTTAATTAAATGCACAAAGACAGTAGCATATTCGAATAATTGTAACCAATCTATTTTAATTTTGAATAGTAAGACAATTTAGAACAACAAAATATCTAATATGAAAGAATTACCAAAAAAAAAAAAAAAACCTATATTGGTTATCAAAAACTATATACTATATGTGAAATAGCCATGAATTTCCCAATTTATATTTTATAAATGTGTTATTGAAATTATATATGATTTTGAAGTGTGATGAATGTGATTCATGTTGATGCATGAAATATGAGTTGTGTTGTTGTGTTAAAAATAATTAAATACCTTAAAATGGTTAAACATTGAGTTCATAAATTTTTAAGTACATTAGAATGTATGAAATATGATTAGAGCAAGTTGAATTATGCATGTATTTGATCCTATATTTAGCAGAAAAAATTTTATTACAAAATAAAGCCCAAGACCATCTTTAATTAGCCAAAAAGCAAGCTCATTAATTAACCAAAGCCAAGCCAATTAAAGACCTTAAATTGGCTGCCACTAAAGTCAACTATTGGATAAATATCAACTTCTAAAAGTGCTAAATTCGTCCAACATTTTCAGACCAACATAACACACAGCAAAAGGCTTCAAAACCCCATTTTTCCTCTTCCAAAAACTCTCCCATGGCCATATATAATTAAACCCTTCATCTTTCACAAATTAAACTCTTAAAGGCTTGCAACAAGACTCCTAAACCAAGGCACAAAGTCCTTACGGTAAGTGTGTTCCTTTTGCTTTATGTGTACTTAAGTTATGCTTGTATTAGAATAGGGTTTATATGCTAAATGGTGGTAGGATGATTTTTATACTTTGATGGTAGTTTGAGTAGTGTTATATTGCTAAAGGAGTTGTAATATGTGTTTTATATGAATTTGGAAGTATTAGGATGATAAAGGGTTGAGTAGTGTAATGGGCATGTGGAGTTGAAATGTAAATTGTGTTTGATGTTGTAGTTAAGTGATTGATGGATTGAAGATGAGTTTATGTTTGTTGAATGGTGTCAAGAACATATAACAAGCTTTGGGAAGCTTAGAATGAGTTTGGAGATTTTTTGAATATGTAATTTTTATGAAGAAAACAGGGAATCACGTTTCAAAAATTTCCCAGTTGTACACTATCCCATACATGGGTCGTGTAGAATTACTCGTGACTCCATAGAATCGAATTTTTACATACACTACCCTTTACACGGATCGTGTAGAATTACTTGTGACTTCCTAGAAGGAAAATTTTATACACTACCCCTTACACGGGCCGTGTAGCATTTTCCTGTTTCACAGCCTAATTGTATTTTAACTGTAACTTTTTCATTCGACCTCCAATTAAGGTGATTTAAGTTGCGTTGAAAAGCTTAAAAAGAGATTTACAAGTTTTTTTTTAAGTTTTTACCAATTTCAAAAATATAAATGCTTAAATTTTGTTTTTTTTAAGCTGATACAATTTTCAAATAAGATTAAAAACTTATGTTTCCTTGTTAAATGTGTGTTTGCCTAGGAAATGAATCTTTTTGGAGCCAAATTGAGATAGATAAGTGAAAAGTGATATTTTGTGCTAATTAATTAATATAATCAAGCATGATTTAAATGAACTTATTGTATGTGTTAAAGTTTTATTAATTTAATCTCTTTTATCAGATTCTCTGTCACCTTCAGGACTAGTTACACCTTCTTTGCTTGAGAATATCTCAGGTATGCGGTAATATGCTTGATTTTTTACTTAGGATAAACATTCTTTAAAATTACTTTAAATTGAGAAAATTTAATAATTGCTTGAATTAGTGCCTTTTATACCGTTGAATTTGGTTCAAAGAGCGGTACCCTGCTCAGATTGAGGGCATGGTAGTTTTAAGTGCTTAGACCGCCCTTGTCATTTTGAAATGACTTTCATAAGTGGTGCGGTGGGTAATTGATAGGATATTCGGTATTGGTATAACACTTGCTTATTCTTGAAATGATGTAATATGATTTAATTCAATGTTTATGATAACACTTGAATTAGGTGATATTATGGATTGAGTTAAGTAAAGTCGAGAAACGACAAAGAACTCTAGATGAGATTACTTTTTCGTTTTGGATAAAATTAGCTAGGAGATATGAGTATCCGTGTTACTTATATCAATCTCTTGAGCGTCGTGATCGTTACTCAGGTTCCCCTAAAAATCCCTGTTGGTTGGAGTTTGAATACTCCAGTATTATTTGGCTAATTAAAGATTAACTAATAATCTAATGACTGTTGCATTTGCATTTAGCTTAAGCATGTGTGAATCACTTCGCATTTGTATTCGTTACTTATGTACTGGGCCTTTGACTAGTATTTTAACAATTTCAGGTGATGATAATGATGAATTTTACGCGAATATGGGATATGGTACCGATTTTGAGGATTTCCTAGATGATTTAGAGGACTAGATATGACCATGGACCTTGATGGAATTCCTATTTTGTAATAGATTAGTTATGGTATCTTTTGATATTTGTATTTGATGTTATAGATTGAATTATCTTTTGTGACTTTTGTATAAGGCTTGTAAGAAGCCTTTGTTTGTAATATCTAACCTAGCTATATCTATGTCTTGAACTTGTTTCTCTTGTGATATATGATGATGGTGATGTTGCGCTTCTATTAAAAGTTTTAAAAATCAATAGTTTCCAAATTAGTTGCTTTGGAGGATTTAGATAAACAATTCTTCAATAATTCTTCTAGGATAACCTTACATATAATTCTATGGTTATATATGATTGGGGAGATATTATCACTTGTTTTAATTGCAAGGGTGATATCGGGTCCTTACAATATGCATGGAGTTAGATAGCTACTTTTGACTTAATAATATAGATATAGATAAATATAGATAGATAGATTTGACCAATAACATCTACTATTCATTTGGAAATGAAAATTGATAATTAAAATAGCTTGAAAATAAGCATAAATTCATTATAAATTTATCATTATTGCTTGCCCATATAGAAATATTTCAATTGAAAGTAGACATTGATTATTTCATGTGTGTATATGTATATCTGGAATACATGGTAACAAACCTAGTGAAAATGGGAGAGAGAAAAAAGAAATATTTGGAGAAGTTACCTATATTTTACCCTCAAAATTATTAAGTTAGACTATGATAACATATACTTTAATAGCCTTTTTGAATAATTTTTTTAGAGTGTCTGAAAGAGGGAAAAAAAAAAAGGCATGAAAAGCTTTTTCTTACATATGATGGTATAGATAAGTATTTAGAAACAACGAACTCCATTATTATGGGCTGTACATATTCAGAGGACTCTATTTGACTTACTGAGAGTGTTAATGTGAAATTATTTGTGGGATTCAAGGTCTGGAAAATGAATGGCTCATTATTATGTTTTCTAACGACGAAGTTACTTTAATATACTCCTAAAGAAATAAAGCAACATTAAATATTAGTAGCAATAAGTATTAGAAAACATAATAATAAGTATTTACTTATGATGATTGAAACTTAAGAGACAAGAAGTTCTTGGCCAGATATCTTCTTCATATAGGCAACTAATCAATTGTTATAATAAATTATGAAAAAATGGCAATTTACTCTTTACTTGGGATTTTGGGCTCGTTTTTGGAAAGTGAAATAAATAGCTTTAAAAGTAATATCCTGGGAAATCTGCACTTGCCATGCCTGAGTGAAAAATTAATGTAGCTGTATAATAAAACATAAAACCCTATTGAATCAAGCAACATGTACCATCGTTCGCGTTTTTAGACATCTTTCCTAATTGTTATAGAAAAGCCAAGTATTTGTGAGGTCAATATTAATAAACATATCAAGGGTTAAAAAGGTATTTCATTATCAACATTAATTTAAACCATCATTCTCATAATTACAAATTCTATACCAAATAATATCTACAACATGTAAAATTTAAAATACTATAAAGAGCTAATTACCTTATGACTTAGTGACATCAACTTGGTTTCTCAAGTGAGATTTACCGCTTTCTAATTTCAACTCCTTCGTTGTAATGATAAAAAAAAAAAAAAACCAAAATATTCTTATTTCTTAAGATCAATCAAATATGAGAAACTTCCTTCTTCATTTCACTCGATTTGATCCTCCTTTAGGACAAAGAATGAAATTAACCACCTATCTTAAGCATGCAGTAGGAATAAGAAGTGGAAGTAATAGTATTTAACTTTTGAACCTAAAAAATGGTTTACGGTAATGAAAATTGGAAATCATTATCAACGAAAGATTCTACAAAGAAACCTAACCTTAATTAAGTTAATATAGAAAGAGATAAGACAAAAGTAAATAAGAAAAGAAAATAATAGTGATGATAATACTTTTGTATAGCTTTGGCAATTCAAGTCACTGTGTCGTGTCTCGTGTCCTTCTCTAAACAGATTTGTGTTTCAAATACCTTAACCCGAGTCCCGACCCGTTTATTAATCGTGTACAAAAGCTTGAACCCATGACCACACCCGTTTATACCATGTCTTGTGTCCTGTGTCAACCCGCTTATTAATTGATAAGAAAGATTTAGTACCATTTATCAATAACTTATGAAAGAAGAAATTAAATAACAACCTACTAAAAAATAGCACAAATTAAGCAACCACACACTTAAAATCTTTACCCCTCTCTCTTTAAATTTATGCAAACCCATATCATAAAAATCAAAACTTCATAAAAAAATACTTAAAAAGTTAAAAATTTCATATTGATTACAAAATCCGATAAAGCAGATTTGTAGAAATCCAATCTAGCATACCAATTCACTAACATGTTAATTTCAAAGAAGATAGAAGATAAAAGAAATCGAAGTTGATAAGAGAGAGAGAGAGAGTGAGAGAGGGAGAGAGGGAGGTAGAGAGAGAATGTAAACCTTAATTTCTTTTAAGGATGTTAGTGACTAAGTGTGCTCATTTATTTAAACGAATAGACATCAATTAAAACAATTATGCTTTACTAGTAGTTTTACTAATAATAGACTAAGAAAATTATATTCCAACATTTACTTCATTTGAAATTCTATTACCAAGATCACACTTTTCAACATTTACTTCAACTTGTAGCATTAAACTAGGAGTATAACTAAAAATATCATCATACCTTTATTTAGTTATTATGAAAAAAAATAAAAAAATTACTTAAACCTACTTTATGTACATACATACATACATACATGCTGCTAATATTTGTTAAACATTTAATATGATATATAATTAGAGTAAATTACACTAGAAGGTCCCGATATTTTGGAGTATGTTTATTTTAGGTCCTAACATTCGAAGAAGTGGGTCAATTTAGGTCTTCAAGGACATATGTCAACAAAAGAACAGTCTTATGAGTTTTAATTAATTATTCTCTACTATTGACATGTGTATTTGGGAACCTAAATTGACCCACTTTTTCAAATGTTGGAACCTTCAATGAACTTGCCTTCAAACATTGGGACTTTTTTTAACCACTTGAAACGTTGAGACCTTAAATAAACTTACCTCAAACGTTAAAACATTTTGGTATAATTCACTCTATATAATTATATATATGTATGTTATATATATAACATATGACATACATATATTGTGTATTTATATCCTTAGGACATTACATGCTATATGATTTATATAACAAATAGATTATGTCATTTTATACATATGAATATAACATATGTTAATCATTATTTATATTAATATATTATATCTTATTTTATGTATTATACGTAAATTTACATATATATGTCATTTATAGTATATATTAATATCAATTTGTAAAATATGTTATATATGGTTTATATATTATGTGCAGAACACACACATGTAACATATACAATTTATATAATAAATGAATTATAACATACATTATGTGTTTATAATTTGTAGTTTTTATATATGTAAAATATGTTATATACATAACTATTGTATTATAATATCTATTATATTTATTATCATACATATTTTTATTTTATATGTACTATTTAAGTTATATTTATAAATACTACAAACTATGAATTATATAGTTTAATCATGTAGATAAATGATTTGTATATCAATATATATGTACTATGTTATATATGATATGTAACATATTCACTTCATGTAACAAATGGATTATAACATATATACATATTAACATGTAAATTATGTTTTGTAACCTATAAATTATATATATATATATATATGTAGTTAAGTATATATACACATATACATTATAAATATTTGGGTAAATTGCAAAAAACTCCCCTAAATTTAAGGATAGTTTTATACTTTTCTGTCTAAAAGTACAACATTTGTATTGTTCTTAGGTGTACTTTTTGCACTATATTTGTATAGATTTGTATGAAAAAGTACAAAAAGTCGTTAGCGGTGCTAGTTGTTAAGTTTATGGGATCAAAAACACGTTTTCAAAGTATGAGGCGTCATTCTGCACTACTCTTAAAGTTTTGAGGTGTTTTTATAATTTATCCTAAATATTTATTATGTAATCAAATGCAACATATACTTTATTTGCACTTTATAAGTTACATATATTAATTACAATCTATCCATGTTATAAATACTTCATATGTAATCTCTTTTTAATATAGTATATAATATGTTATATGCATCTTTACATAACATAAAATGTTATGTATTTATAACCTATAAATTTAATATATGTGTATGTTATATCAATACATAAATTTATTATAAATATTTGATTTACATACTATATTGTATTGGTGTATATATATATTATATCTTATGTATGTAGCAATAAATTAACTATATATTGATATATAATTATTTATATTTTATTTGTTAGATAAGATCTACATATATATATATATATATATTATGGATGCTCTACATAAATTTATTATATCTTATTTCTCTATATATTTATTTCATATATGGATAGTTTGTCGTTTCATAATTTAGTTAGGGATAATAATATTATTTTTAACAAAATAAGAAACAAATAATAATAATATATTTTAATATCGTGGCTTTGGGCCCTAAACCCAAACTCAGAGATGTTTAAATTTTTGTTGTTTTCGAGGTTGACCCGCTTATTAATCAGTCGACTTTTACTTATCCAAACCCTTTATAATTGTGTTGTGTCATGTCTAGTTCATAGGGTAGATCCTAACTTGGCAACGCTACTTTTGTACATGTAGCTTTTTTTTAATCTCTATTGCTATTAGTATAGTCTTTTAAACAAACCTAACTTTATCAATTAATTGGCTACACAATTTATTAAAACCTAGAAATGAATATTATTAACAATAAAAAAAATGTTTTTAGATTTGCTCCAATAATTGAAACAAGATATGAAAGATTAGGGATGTAATTAGGTCGGGTTTCAGATGGATCATATGAACCCAAAACATAACTTGTTACCTTATAGTATCTATCAAACCCGATCCTATAACCCTATTTTTTCAACTTATTTCCAAATTTTAATAATAAATTTAAGAGAAGCCGATGCTTCCAACACAAGTTTCCTATACATTTAAAAATAAAAAGATGCATGTAGAATTGATAGAAAATATTGCATACCACATTCGTTATACAACATTTAAACAAATAAATATATTACTTTGTCACTGTATAATATTTTAAAAGCATGGTTAAATTAAATTTCCTGCTGAGAATAAAATACACCAGACAACAAATGATATTAACCTCCACTACAAACATGATATGAATAAAATTTAATAAAAATTTTAAAATTTGTAACTAGTATAGTAGATATAAAAGGAAAAAAACACATTGGGAGGTTAAAAAGATGGTAAATCCTTCATGTCTTCTTTCCTTTCCTTACCCATTTAATAATGTTTTTATTTATTTATTTTTTAAATTATAATTGAGATAGCCCGAATTTTACCAACCTAAATTAGGAATGTAATAAGTAAATACTATAAAAATGTAGGTAGTTTTGAATCTTATTTTAAATTTAACTTAGTAATTGAATTTAGATAGTAAATTAATTGAATTTTATAAACTATATGATATAATTAGATGATTTAACATAATTGAATTAATAAATGGATTTAATTAAAAATAGATAAATACCCATTTTAACCTATCAAATTACTTCGATTGCTATCTCTAATATACTGAGCTACTCAATTCCATTCAATTATCGACTTGAAATAAATTTCTCAAGTTGAATTACCTAAATTCCTAATTCACAAGAATTAAACCTAATAAAACTTTTCTTATTTAAGAAGTGAATTGACAATTATTATCTCCTAGAAGAATCTAGCAAAAATCACTAACAAATGTTGACTAATCCAAGTCATTTTCAAGATTTCTTGTATAATTTGAATTCCTCATTCCCATGTGTCATTTTTAAGATTTCTTGTACAATTTGTATTTCTTCTTTTCATATGTCATTTCAAGATTTCTTATGCAAATTGAATTCCTTCTCATCACATGTCATTTTTAAGGTTACTGGTAGAAGTTGAATTTATCCTTCTCATAGGTCATTTTCAAAGTTATACAAATTGAATTTCTCTTCTCTAATCCTTAAATTACCTTTCATTCTTATCTATACCAAATGACTAAATTGCCCTCACTTATACAAAATATCCAAGGGCATATTAGTCCATCTAAATTATTTCTACTAATCAAACCTAATTACAAAGCCATTCCTAACCCCTTATCTAATATGCTATAAAAACCCATTTCAACCTATTAAACTATTTCATTTATCTATTCCAACAAATTCAAATTATTCAATAACTTTTCAATCATCAACTTGAATTCAATTCATCAAGTTCAACCACCTAAAACCCTAAATATCCGATTTACCAATTTTAGCCTAAATTCTATCTCCTTAAATCCTAAAAATTTAAAACTAATATTTACTTTCAAATATCAATTCCCAAGTCCTTGAAATCTTTAATTCAAGTGAGATATTAAATTCTCTTCAATTAGAATTCCTAGATTTAATTCCTAATGTTAATTAGTAAATTCTCTGTTCTTTCTTCTTAAATTTAATTTCCAAATGCCAAAGCTCAAAACCTAAAAGCCTAATCCATGACATCTAAATCTAAGCCCGTTAATATGAAACCAAGCCCATGGATCAAAGCCCATAAGACCATGCATTAACATGCTCCATTAGACACCAAATAATTCTCTAATTTCTAGAGAATTCGAACAAGTGAAATGAAAAAAATAACTTAGCCAATTCTACAGAATCCTGCCAAAGTGAAATTACCAAAATTACGCCTAAACTATTTAAGTAAAAAGACTTTATTGCCCTTAACCCTAGAGATAATTACAAAGCATTACATAATATAAATATTACCTTAGAGAAGCCTAATTCTTCTCCATTTGTAGCAGCCCCTTCTTCTCCAAAATCCTCTAAAAAACATCTCTAAAATACACCATAAATCCTCATAAGTTCATCAACAATCCCTCTTCAAATCTAGCATCAATAGGTAAGGAATTCATGATTTCTCTATCATCTAAT